>SNQJ01S0059978.1:65065-84351 GCA_010110895.2 Picea sitchensis | reverse complement strand
CACTTGTAGAATCAACTAATTAAGGGTCTTTGATGGATACCCACTATCGAGTGCAAAGGAACTTGCCACTAAGGACTACAATCCCTAAATTACTATAAAGGTCTCTAAATATGCTTCCTAGAATAATGACCTAAATTCAATAGGAAGAGACCTATCAAAAGGAGGACATTGAGGCATCCCACATTAGTTAATGCAAGACAGAAACATGAACATGAGTTGATTTCTTGGACAATAACTTGAGAGAACATACCATTGAGTACAATTGGACATTGTGGGAAGGATGACATGGATGGTCAAGATATTTGAGGAATGGTCGTCATGGGTTAAAGACTTCCCTTGAACATTAGCATGACATAATGATTACCTAGGAAACAACTGACACCTAAAGGGACCGATGATGGAAACAACCAATGCAAGAGGCTTTGAGATATGCTCCATAATGATATAAGAATAAACAATTGGAGGAATGAAAACTTAAAATCATGTTATAACTTCTAAGGCAATACTAAAAACCCAATTGCTAACTCAAAACATGTGTTGTGTTTAAGGGTGACAAAAACTAATGACTTCCACCTAAATAAATGAATTATAAAGATATAAATTGTGTGTGTGTGTGTGTGTGTGTGTGTGTGTGTGTACATGAAACACACACACACACACACACATATATAGAGAGAGAGGTTTGAAAAAGAATAAAACAATGATAAAATATAGTGGAGGAGATGAGTATCGTAAGGTGTGCCACTATGTTCCAAGTGCCTAGAACATACCTATGTAAAACAAAGAAAAAAAGTTACTAAGCAAATTATGTACACTCACAAGCACGTCTCCTCTAAGGATAGGGGTCGAAATGCATAAGCAATTGATGCAAATGGAGAGAAACAAAAGTGGATGTAATGGTGGTAAGCATAAGTAAGCATTAGGCACACGTGCACAAGTGATAATAAGAAATGTAAATACAAATGAAACAAAATAATAAGAGCCCACTAGAAAATGGCTAGAAATAGATGAGAAATATGAATGAGGTTCATAACACAATCTTAAACTATAAAGGATTCCAATCTTACCATAAAATAATAGGATGGGCATTGGGTGGCAAAAAAGTGCTAGAGTAGGGAAACAAATCATATGATATCTCTTCCATAGGAGTAGTGCAAATTGTAGATAGAAAAGGTTTATGCACCAATATCCAACATGGTCAACCCTATGAAAATATTGATTGACAAAATGTTTAAATGCATCATAACGAAGTGGAAGCCTAAACTTATATGCAAGCTTCAAAAAATCATTAACCAACTCAAATGATGTGTAAAGCATGATCCTTGAGCAACCTAGAATCCAACTCAAATCATGCACCCAAGAAGTAACAACACCAAGATCACATCTCAAAAATCCAAAACAAGAGATATATTAAGAGTTATAAGAAAAAGAACATTTGCAACCTTGATATCTTCAATGATATCCATCTTGACAACAGAGTCTACGCATGAAGAAAAAACAATGTCAAAGTCTAAGGATCTACAAACAGAGAGATCATACTCAAAAGATAAACCCGAGGATCTATGACCAAATAAATAAAACTCAGAAAGAAAAGTTGAGGGTAAATGACCAAGGAAATCAAACTCAAAAGAAGGGTCAACTTGCAGCTTGGTGAAAAAGTCCAAAGAGTTAGAACTGTCAATGTCTAAGGATATACAACTAGAGGGATCAGACTTGGAAAGACTCAGAAGGCCAATCAAAGTTAGGTTCAATTGTAAATGGGTCCAATCTAGGGAGATGTTATTTGGAAAGGATGGAAATATCTAAAGGAATGTCAAAATCAATCATAGCCTCCAGGAGAGCTTCATTTGAGGGAAGAACATCATCCCAAAGAGAAAGTATATCAAAACATTCAATTGGACTAACAAGGGGGAGGATAGGATCCAATGCACCCATTGGATAAATCACATAGTCAACTACTAGAACCAATTCCCAAGAAGGTGAGCATGAATCCAAAGGTTCCTTTTTAGTGCAAATTGAATGCATGGGATGTGAGGAAAAATAATTTACCCATGTTGAGGTAATGTATACCAAAATACTAGAAATAGACAAAGGGGAAACATAATCTAAAGTTGGGAATGATGGTCAATAGTGGCAATGCTTCCATTGTGAGGGAATGCATCACACAAAATAATATGGACATGACAACATTCATAGCATATATGTAATCATGCCCAATGAGCAATTTGAAGTCCAATGGGCCTTCCATAACTATAACATCGACTAAGACAATATTCCCTCCTAATGAAATAGGCAACTAAAGAAGAATCCCAAAGTGTTCACTAGGTCTTTTATCAAAGGCCAATAGTTGACTAGCAACTAACATAGTTGGGAGAACCTAAACCTTTACAAGCACACGAGGATAAAATATCAATAGAATCTCCTCCATGTACAACACATTGATGAATAGAGCATGAATTAATTTGAACCCTTATTTGAAATGGTGTAGAAGAAAGAAAGCAAGGGTCAACTAGACTATTCTAATCAAAGGAAATGATCCTAGAGCTCAGAGGGAGCACACTTGAAGTTAATGAAATCCACCCTTGTCCAGAAGGTTTTGAATTGGTAGTAAATAAAACTTGAGTGATAGTTACATCACTTTCCAAGAAGAGAGTGGGATCGACCGCTTCATCAACCAATGGTTAAATGAGCTGCTAGAGAACCATAGGTTATTCACAAGTAGAATATCCTTGAGGTGAGGATGATACTCTTTGTAACTCTAGAACGATAGGGAATATATGAGTAAGATGGTATCCCTTGCAAATATGACAAGGAAACTTACACTTGCATCTTATTCATCTAGGTTTCTCAACAATATCAATGCCCCCGACATTATTCACATTATCTATTTGTTTTCCCCCAACATGCCTTACATTGGATGGTGGCTTGCCCCTTTGTCCTCACTTATTCTTCATGCCTCTTATTATATTCTTATTAGGCTTTTGGGTACTAGATGAGCTAGGGGGAACACTTTCACCAGAATATGTGGAAGAAGAAGAAATCAATTTCACTTGCAAAAAAAGCAAGGGATCCATATTGGTTTCATGCTCTTCAAATAAGGTGCTTACTTGAGAATCATAAAGAGAATTTGGAACATTTAGAGTGGAAAATGACCAAACCAACAATCCCTCGATGAATCTAGGAAGATTCAAAGTAGCCATTAGAGGTGCACCAAATTTTCCAAACAAAGGAAAAGCAGAAGGGTCCCCTTGTGAAGGGATCCCTTGGTTGATAACTCCATGAACATCACCCATAACTTCTAATTCAAAAACAGAAAAAATCTAAGGCCTTTTATGGGGTTGAAAAATTATAATAAACACATGCCTATAATTTAAGACTCTTTAAGGTTCAACCAAGCAAACACACTCTTCCAAGAGCTATCCTAGGGCGATTAAGACAAGAGTAACTAGTAAAGATTTAAAAAGTGTAATGTACCAAATGCTTAAAATATCATAACAGAACTAAAGTACACACCTTGTACATAATGTGAGTGTGGAGCACAACTCCAAGATATATAAGTTCTACAATAACACCTTAAAAAATAGGATAACCTCCTCCACATAACCAAATACATTTATACATCACAATTCACATGTCTACAATAAAGAATACATGATATCCATATACCTATTCACCCCTACAAATGAGGCCCCTTTACTATTAGGCAGACCCTATTACATATATATTTACACATTACATGTACATTTATCCCCATATATTCTCCCCCTTGGGATCATATCATATACATTTAACCCTGTATACCCCCCCTTTGGGTCATAACATAAGACCCTCCTTAAAAAAACTTTGACCTCAAAGCTTTGCAATCAAAGGATTCACATGTGAGGAAACCAAGTAATATGATTTTCTTATGTTCCTGCTTTCTTCTCTCCATTGATGATGATCCATCCATCCAAAATCAATTATTTTCAGTCGTAATCCTTGGTGGCTAGTTGTTGCATAATTTTATTTCCCTTGATTCCATGTATTGTTGTTGAAGCTTATCCAATTTGTAGTAGATGTTGGTCTATAATAATATCTTGTTGAATAATGGTTTTGTGATGGCATAGTCCATGATTATTGATGATTATTCCATCTTCTTCCTTGTTAGTGTTGATATTAATCTTCTTGTATTCCTTGAAATCTTTCCTGATAATGAGGGTGTCGATATGGTTTCACATTTGACGGTTTTTTTTTTTAATTGTATTTTTATGTTGTTGTTGTTTCTGCACACCCATTTCATATATCTTCTTTTCATAGACAATGGAATCCTCTATCCTCTTTGCTTGGTCTTTGATTACTCTAGCCTTGGAGATAATACCATCATATTTGGCATGTACATCCTCTAGATGAACTTCAACTTCTTCAATTATCTTATGTTGACCTTCTTGAATCTTGTTTTCTTTCTCCTTTTGGAGCTACAATGTCACCCCATTTGTCAAATTCTAACATCCTTCTTCAATTCTAGATTGCATTTCTGATTTTACCTCATCGGTATTTAGGGATTCCTCAATCGTCTTGCAGATTTTCTCTTCAAGTCTTTTGGTAGATTCTTCACCTAAGATCCTCGTTTATTCTTGATTTTGATAATTCTTCTTTCAATATTTTAACCTCATCCAACAGTTTTTAATTATGGTTGTGTAATCTACATATCTCTTCATGTTTCTTTTTCAAATATTCCCTTGACTCATTTTTTTCCAACTTTCCATTGCTAATATTTTGTTTATTTATGTTCTTAATCTCCTTAGTGAGTGATTCATTGAGGGATTGCATCTTGGAAAACTCATCATCTTTCTTAATAATATGCTTTCTTAGTTCTTCATTCTCCCTTTTCATTTTGGAGACTTTTTCTTTTGATTCCTTTAATTCCACTTGAATTTTATACATCTCCTCCATTTTTTTTTTATCCTTGATCCATTTATTTGAGAAGAGTTTTTTTTAATTTTACCATGTGGGGGAGAGTTTAGTACCTTCATCCCACCACTTAAAAGCTTCACCCCTCAATTACAAGCATGTCATCAAAGGTCTCAAATTATTTTTCTTTACCATCCTCAACCATTCTCCAGGATCGATTTCATCTTTATCTTCATTTTCTGTAAATTTAGGTATTGCCATTGATTCTTAAGTGGGGTCTAATCCAAACCCTCAACTTACAATTTCAGTATAATAAATATAATGATATCAAATAGTTATAATAAATTTTCCAATATAATATTATGTGTTTTTTGTTTCCTCTGGATTTTGAATCACCTCAATCGAACATCCCGATCAAAAGTTATGATAGTTTTAAGTGAACATACCTTTGAAAACTTTGATTTGGAGTCTTTCCTTCTAGACAATATTCCTTCTAATGTATTTATGAAATTTCGACCCCTATGAGTCTAACATTTCAACCTTTAGTGCTCTGAAATTTATTCTTTGCAATGCCATAGGTCTGACCAAAATTGGGTGTACCAAATGAAAGTTATGGTAACTTTCCCAAACCTTGCTGAATTTTCGCCTATTTTGGAGAGAGAACTTGTACAGAATGCCACACGTCCAATATTGGATAGGTGATTCTTAAATTCCCACAAAAAAATCTAAGGACTATCCTCTTTCCAATGCAGCTAGTCTTGTGAAATTTGGATCCTCTATAAATAAGATATGACCGTTTTAGCCGGAACACTTGTTTGAGAGTAGTTATAGGACTAGTCAAAAACCCTATCTTCCACAAGATATATCTCCAAAATTATAACTTCCCAAAACCTAAAATTTGTACCACAAGTACCTCTTTATGTCTTCTAAATAACCTCCAAGTTTTGTTGTCTAAAGTGCCCCCCCAAAAAGTTATAGCGAAAATGCCAAAATGACTTGTTTGAGGAAGAAAAACCCTAGGATTGATGCTCTGAAACCAAATGTAATATACCAAATGCTTAAAATATCATAACAGAATAAAAGTATACACCATGTACATAATGTGATCATGGAGCACAAAGCCAATATAGATAAGTTATATGATAACTCCTTAAAGAATAGGAGAACCTCCTCCACATAACCAAATACATTTATACATCACAATTTACATGTCTACAATAATGAATACATGATCTCTCTCTATATATATTCACATCTGCACAAGAGGCCCCTTTACTATTAGGTTGACCCTATTACATATATATTTACACATTACATGTACATTTATCCCCATATATTCCCCCCCTTGGGGTCATATCATATACATTTAACCCTATATATTCCCTCTTTGTGTCATAACAAAAAGGGCCTTCAGAGGGTAAACTTGGGATGATGAAGGCCCAGGCACTAGTAGTGCAGGTGCAAGGAATACCTATAGTGACATATTTTTAATCAATCATCCAAGGTGAAATATCCCTTACAAAGATGGGAAATCTTCAAGGAAGATAAGATCATGATCTACAATCTATCCCAAGTACTGCAAGCACTTCCCACTTGTAGTCACTTGTCAGGAACCTAGAAATGGTCACTAAGGATGCCACTTCACGATCAACAGCCAAGGGGATAGTCATGGGTTAAGGTTATGTGTTGGGTAGGATATACATTTCAAGTCCTATAATAGAAACTTTAAAAAGAGGGTGGCAATATGAGTAACATGCTAGCTTATATTAAAACCCATAATATTGCATCCACCTGGCACCCACCAACTAAAGTGCAAGGGGATAATCTTAACACTTGAATTGGCTTAACATAGTGCTTGATGCCTATGTGAGAGGCACTTTCTCGGCAAACACTTTTCGCTACTAATGGAACATAGTGCTTGATGCCTATGTGAGAGGCACTTTCTCGGCAAACACTTTTCGCTACTAATGGAATTTATATATCTTTATTAAGTCCTTGTTTTTTTTTCACAACCTTAGAGAATTCACTCTCCAGTCCTACAACCAAGGCCCAACAAACCTTGAGTAGCATGGTTCTTGGCCAAGAAAACCAGTTTATTTTAATTATCACGACTTTTATCATCATTTTTACTTAGAGGGGTGTAGAAGTGAGAAAAATATGTTGCCCCTAAAATGAAAAGATATAAAAGAGAAATGTTGTAAATGGAAACACTGCTTTAAACTTGAAAATATGTTTGAATTCAAAAAACACATTTAAAAATACAAAAACAAACAATATTTTCAAACCCTAAATGCAATGTAATTTTTCAATAAAACTATTTCAAATCAAGGAAAACAATTCTTTTGATTTTAATGAGAGCATGTTAATGAAAGAAATCTTATCTTTTCTTTTAAATGCAACCACTCCCAAAATGCATCAAACTACTCAAGAGTTTTCTAATTGAACCAAATGAAAATATTTTGATTTTTTTGCAATATTGATTTTTTTCACTATACCATTGAAAGTATAATGAAAAACAACTTGAAAACTAAGTTATAATAGATATCTAGTCAAAGAACATAACCTCTAAGTCTCAAGGGGAAAAGACTAGAACTCAGACCCAAAAAATTTTGCAATTTTTGAGCGTTTTTTGCACTCTACAAGTATGTTTGTGGATTACAGTAGAGGAAGTAGTGGCCATAAAGGTTCAAAAAACAAGCAACAAAATTATAATTTTTAGAACTAGTTTTCTTCTACAAGTTGACTAGAAGGACACTAAAGATCTCAAACACCAACCAAAAAGAAAAACACCCAAAGAAACTTCCAGACTTCCCAATCAAGGATCAAAACTTCTCAATTTTTAAGAAAACCTAAACTTGAAAAAACAAATTTTAGGCATGTCATTTTTTTAACCAACTATAGGACAAGCTTGTTGGTTGTGAGAAGGAAAGCAGTGAGCATGAGGGAATGCTTGCAAATTTTCTAAAAAAATCAATGCACCAATTCGCTACCATTGAGAACAATCTCGCGAGCAGAGGTAGAAGAACAAAAAACTAATTGTCAAATTAAAACTAAAATTTCTTTATCCCACCGAGACAAGTATGCTGATCAATGTAGAAATTAGAACTAGCTTGGGCACACAAACCTGAAAAGAAAACCACCCAAACGATAGAGAGAATTTAAATACCTCCTAGTAGAGTTGTATATTTTGTTGATGGGAAATCCAACTACACTAAAGTAGATCCCCTAGTGAAAATGGGTTGAGCTCACCGATATCCATAGGGATGGACCGCTACTTATCTTTTCTTATGGTTAATATTCAAGACTAAAAATGCAACAAGGAGTATGCAAATGAATACATGTTTAGCTATCTTTTGTCCTTCGTTGAGTAAGCAACCCGGTTTATCCAATATTTGTCCATAATCTCCTACAATATGCATACAGATCAAATAACTACAACCCTTCTCATTTCCATATTGACATTTCAAGTACACAATAAGCTATGCAAGATATAAAACCATAATTGATCTTTAGTTAAATCAAGTTATGTTGATCCTATCATTCATGCATCATAATATTATACAATAGACAAAAGTTTTTTTTTTTTTTTTTTTTTGGGAGTGTGAGGAGCGTAGCAAATATATTATTCATTGAAAAAGTGACAACAAGTGTATACTTTAACCTTGAAGCAACACCTCCTTCACGAGAGGCAAACTCCTCTTGTCCTTATCCACAAGTACTCATCTCTCCATCAGTCTTACTTCATGTAATGTAATGACACAATTAGTTCAGAGGGTGGTGTGCCCGTAGGTTCATGTCGCTAGTTGCTGCAGTAATGTTTTAATATTATGTCTATACCGCGACTTCGCTTGCTTAGAGCACAACGTCTTTGCATGGTACGTAACACTTCTGATGGAGGAATCCTTTTCATTGGCACATATGTTGATGAATATCACCATATTATGTTATTATTTGCTTAAGTGGAAGGTCCATCCCCTTGGTTTTGGAGATTGTTGTGTTGAATGTGGATTTATTTCATGATGGAGACTAGTTTTGGATGGTTGTTATACATTGGAAGTTGTGTTGGGAGCTGGTTATGATGGCACCCTTTCCCTAATGGTTGTGTTTGAAACATGGTAAAACATTTGTCTTCTTTGTTGGAGTGTCCTCTTCTTGCTCACATGTGTGAGGAGGTTGGCACACTTCTATAAGGCACACCCATGTGGAGTTGGTTGAGCATCACATTATTTTATCAGTTGACTCCTTCACGTGATAAGTTTTAATGTAAATGTGTTTTGAACTCACGTAATAGATCTAGCTAAAAAATAAAACGCCACATTTGCAGCAGAAATTGAGAAAGAAGAAGCAAGATAGAAAGAATGGAAGAATTTCATTAATTTATTCACACCAACGAAAAGAGTGAATAATTTACAATATTATATAGAATAAATGAGTAACTAGTGAGCCATGGCGCGGGTCTAGATTGATCCTCGACACACACCAATAGTTTACAAGACTAAACCGGCTACCTAGTCTAGTCTCGTGTAGTTACGGGACTGAACTGCGACCCAGTTGAGTTAACTAGTCAACTTTCGCTAATCGACCAACAAGAGTAGTGAGTTGGTGATGATCCTAATGTTGCATGGTGACAAAACTAATGCAAACATCCACCTCAACTCAATTGGTCAAATTGAAGTGTGAACTAAAAGAGAATTCTCCAAGTGGAATATTCTCCCCAAAATATAAGAGATTGGATAATGAATAATTAAGTACCTAATAAACAAGGAATAACCTTAGGAAAATAAAATCCTGTGTGTGTGTGAAAGGAATTCCCAACACCTTGAACATCACACTATGAAAATAAAGAATGGGTCCCAGCTACCAGGCCATGTTAGGTACCCAAATACAAAAGATACACTGGAAACAAACTTAGGAAATATTAGGGAAACCCTCATGGGAACAAACCCCTCAAATTACAATGCATAAAATAAAAATGATAAGGAACAAAAACAATTGATAAGCAACCATGTCCTTCACTCCAGCAGTTGAAACCCCTGCAATCGGCAAAAGCTTCAGCTCTTTGAAGATTCTGTTGAAGATGTGGAGCTTGGACGGAGGACAAAGCAGGCACCATTGAGATGTCCACACATAATTCATCATTCCTCTTGTAATGAAAAATATCCAGTACAGAGGAAATTTTGAACCGCATCTACCGCTTCCCTGAAAAAAACAAATTTTGGTAATTTTGAAACGCATCATAACTCGCCTACCCCATTTCTACTATTGGATGGAATGATACTTCCCAAGAGAAAATCAAATATCCAATTTGTTTCCAAATAGTGCTCAAGCAAAATATCAGAATGACATCTGATGTGCACAACTCCCTTTTTTGACTCCTGAGACGCATGCATGGTATGCAAGATAATTCCCAGATGCATGCCATATATCTTCCACATGAATTTTGCAGCACAAATTCAGTGAGTAGACATCATCCACAATTAATGGAATACAAATTTTGCAAGAAATTTTGTAGACATCTTTCATAATAAGACTCTGATCTTCCGATGGCTTCTCTCGCTTCTATTTGTTCAATTCCTCCCATGAAATATTCACAATATATTTTATTCCCAAATAGAACCTCCAATCTGGTCCATACCCATTTGAGTTAATCCTTGATTCTTCATATACTTGATGTAAAAGTTCAGGAGAAATGCATATGTTGATACTTCCTATGGCCATATATCTTGTCTATTGAGGAACCATTTTTTCATCAATGTAATCGCACACTTACTCCATTGCTATAGTTTGGTACAAGCTCGAGATCTAAGATGATGCACTTTTGGATTCCATTCCACATAGTTATGAGGCGTGACATGTATTTCCGGCGAATAATCCATTTTTCGTTATCTTCAACTTTTGTTCTAAAAAATGATTTATGTAGCTTTTGGCTTTGCATCCCGTCGGTTTCCGAGCACATGTAAATGTAAGTTATTGAACCTGTATAAAATAGATTTAGCTGTGAAAATACTACTATTTGCGCAGAGAAATTGAGAAAGAAGAAGTAAAGATAGAAAGAATGGAAGAATTCTATTAATTGTATTCCACACACATCCAAAGAGTGAATAATTGCAAATATATATAGAATAAATGAGTAATTAATGAGCCATAGTGGTGGTCTTAGATTGATCTCGACACACACCAACAGCCATAAGAGTAACCCACCTAAGTCTAGTCTCTCGTAGTTACTGGAGTGAACTCAATTTAGCCGAAGTTAATCCAATAACCGCTAACTCCTAATCAACAATAGAAGTGAGTTGTGATGATTTAATGTTGCATGTGGTGACAAACCAATGCAATATGACGTTCCTGTCCCAACTAGTTGTCAACCGAAGTAAGTCAGATCCGAAGAGAATATTCTCCAGGTGGAAATTTCTCCCATAAAATATAGGAGAATTGATAATGAATAATTATGACTAATAAACAAGGAATAACCTTGGGAAATAAATTCTAGGTGTGTGTGAAGTAACCCAACACTCAACATCACTATGGTGAAAATAAAGAATGGTCCCAACAATGAGGCCATGTTAGTTACCCAAATACAAAAGATACAATCAACCAAATGAGGAAAGAGGGAAACCCTTCGGGAACAAACCTCAAATTACAACAATGCACAAAATAAAAATGATATGAACAAAAGACATTTGGTTAAAGGCACCATGTCCTTCAATCCAAGAAGACCTCACAAATGTCCGAGTTTGTGCTCGTTGAAGATTTATTGAAGATGTAGATGTTCCGATCGGATATGATGAAGTATATGCACCATTGAGATGTCCAAAAATATCCACTTTATCTTCTTGTAACGAAATATCCAAATAAAATTTGATGAAATTTTGAACCGCGACGGCCAGCTTCTAGAAAAACGCTGGAAATTTTGTTTTTCAGATTTTGAAATCCATCATAATCTCGGGCTTCCTAACCCGCTGACGATTTTTTTTTTTTAAATTGACATTTTCCAGAGAGAATCTTTCAACATCCAATTTTTTTCTTCAAATAGTGCTCATAAAATATAAAATGACATCCGATGTGCTAGCCCCTTTACTCCCCGAGATGCATGCATGGTGCAATGTAAAAGTGTCCGTGATTTTGACTCCCCGAGATGCACGCTATATATCTTCCACAATTTCAGAAACAAATCTGTCGGAGTAGACATCATCTTCAATTAATGGAATACAAGTTTCTGCAAAAACTTTTGTAGAATCTTCATAATAAGAGATTTGATCTTCTGATGACTTCTCTTCAATTTGACCACTCGACCTCCGCATGAAATCTTCACAAGAGCCCCTTTTCCCAAATAGAACCCTCCAATCTGGTCCATAATCCATTTGGAGTTAATCCCCAGGATTCTTCATATACTTGATGAAAAGTTCTGGAGAATTAGACATGTCGATACTTCCTATGGCCACATTCCATCTATTGAGAAAGCCATTTTTCTCATCTAAAGAATCAAGATCCACTTCTACTACCATAGTAATTTGGTACAAGACTATGCATCTAAGATGAAGCAGAATTTTTTACTTCCATTCCAAATAATTATGAGGTGTGAGAAGTATTTTTGGTGAATAATCCATCTTTGTTGTCTTCAATCTGTAATCGATTTGGTGTAGATCTTTGCTTAGCAGTCACGGTTCCGATGCACCATGTAAACGTGTTGAACCCATTAGCTAACAGAGATCTAGCCAGAAAATACTACCTGCGAAATTGAGAAAGAAGAAGCAAGATAGAAAGAATAAAGAATTCTCATTAACCGCTTTCCACACTCAAAGAGTGAATAATTTGCCAATATATATAGAATAAAATGAGTAACTACTTGTTTCATAGTGGATGGTCTAGGATTATCCGACACACACCACCGCCATAAGAGAACCGCCACCTTACCTCGCAAGCATCGAGTGAACTTTCACCTAGCCGAGTTAACTAGTCAACTAGTCTTCGCTAACCGACCGAACAAAGAGTAGTGAGTTGGTGATGATATCGATGTTGCATTGGCAGTAAAACCAATGCAACACTAAAACTCAACTCAACTAGCTTCAACCGGCGGTCAACTCAAAGAGAATACCAGGGTGGAATATTCTCCCCAAAATATAGAAGACCGGATAATGACTACCAAACAAGGAATAAACTTGGGAAAAATAAATCCTAGGTGTGTGTGAAGTAACCCGGGATTAAAGAGTTATAACCACCTTAGGAGCTCATTTATCTATTTATTTGAGAGGGTTGCACATGGGTTTCACATCGAAGAAAGTGAAAATGAGGAATCTTCATAATTTGAGAAGTTGTTGAAGACCTTTGACTAAAGGCCTTGTCAGAAGTGCTCCAACCTACACACCTTAAACAATTAATCATGGAGTTATTGCCCTACTTTTTGGATTCACACACATGTGGGATTGGTTGTACACATATTCATGCATCTTGTGGACCACTTACTATTCTTGGATGATGAGCCAAGGTGAAAGCACCTCCTAGGGAGTTTTTTTTTTTTTTTTCACCTAAGGACATCTCGAGGCAGTTGGAGAAGTTTTCTAGGTGGACTTATAGAAAATTCTCCTATGTCAATGTGATATTTTATTGTATTTGCATGCATGCATCTTGAGGGCATTAGAAGTGGACCTTCTAGCATCTTTACTTGGTCAAAGAGCCTATTTTAGATGATGTGCTCTCTCTTGGAGATTTCTTGCACATTTCTTCATATTTTTGGATGGCACGAGCTTTCCTGTGGAGGATAGAGGTCACATATTCACTTGACATGGTACACCATTGATTGGGATAGATTCAACTACTCCCGCCATTATTATTTATTTGACTTGTTGTGGAGTTATTTAGGAAAAAAATGTATTTTATATCGAGAGAGAGGTTAAAATACCTTTATAAAAGTAGAGTTTTATCTCCATTCTTTGTACTTGGTGATGGAGAATTTATGATTGTGGATTTGGAGGAGTGACATGATATTGTAGAGATTTAAGAAGACCGATGTGGAGCTCTCTTGTGTATCAAGCTTGAACAATGAACCATTGAGGTATTGTTATATTGTGTTGTATGGTCTTGTTATGATCTTCAATTGTTGTTTATATGTCATAGAATCTTGTTGTTATTGTACTTATGTGAAGGCTTAATAATGAACCAAATATTCATTTAGGAATAAATAATGCAAGGAGCTTCTCCCTCTTGTTTAATTGATGTTTTATTTCTACACTTGTTTTCCATTCTTCTATCAATTAAGTTGTAGGTTTGGAAGTACATTTCAGCCATAAAATGACTCCACATTTGTATTGGTGAGTGGCACCCGTATCCCTCCAAGACTTGATTCTATAACTTATTTGCAACAAACACTTAGGGGTAAATTGCAATAAACTAGTTCCTTTTACCTTGAGTACACACCTACGTGATGATTGTATCAAATAGTTCCTTATCCGTTGAAGGTTGATTGTGGAAAACTATCCCTTTATACCATACAACCTACCAAAGTAGTTGACCATGACAAACTAGTCCTTTCATTTCATGCAATATTTCATGACTCCATTAATGCAATAGGTTAATAGGCACTAGTATCATATCATCTCATTTCCTTGTTTTCCTCTTCTTCCTATTCTTTCTTTTCCATATCCCCTTTTCCCCATTTCCATTTCCATTTTTACTACAACTACCTTTTGTTTTGTTAAGGCTTACTCTTCATTTTCACCTTGAGATCCCACTCCATAGCCTTGATAATCCTACTTTAGGGAAGCTCCCATTGTGTTGGAGAAGAGCCAACCTAAATTGTGGGGAAGAGTTGTTGAGGTGACAATTAGTATCCTTCCTAAGTTACACAAATCTAACACATTGGTTCTTGGGACTTTACACTTTTGTGGGTGCTATATTTTGTTGTAATAGTACCAACGTTAAAAATTTGGACAAATACCAAAGTTGTGAAGATAGTTGATGCGTTGAAGCTAAATAAGAAAAGATGTAGATGCACAATTTTTTTTAACAATAATCAACATAAGTGCTTGATGATAGTGTAAAAAAAGTTGGACATGTGCTTTGTGAAAAATAAGTAAACTCAAACCTAATAAGATGGTTGATGTGTTGAAGATGAAGAAGATCGAATGCAAATGGACAAAACGGAAGAATTCCAGTAATGATCAATATAAGTGCTCCATGCATACTATGGTGCCAAAAAAAAAATAGACGAGTGTTTCATGAGAAAAAAATAAACACCAAAACAATGCCATCAAGAAGTGCCATCAACATGAGACAAACTTCTCAATACATGTTCCGACAAAAGATTGGCTTGATTAGGTACCCATTTATAGTCCAAGAAAGCGTTACTTAATATCTCCTCGTAATGTTGAATTAGGGTGTAAACAAAATGATTAGGGAATCTAAAAAAATCAACATGACCATAACAAGGTGAAAAACAATGCCCAAATTAGAGTACTTTAAAACCATAGGCTCCAAGACACCCATAGAATGCTTCCAAAAATTTGATGACTAAGAGAATTTCAATCAGTGAGCATGGGCACAAGAAATCAAGAATGAGAGTGAAAACCCATAAAACTATCAAGGAACAATTATCAAAATATCACATAGAAGATGATAATGAGTATGATGAAGTGAAATAATATTTGACTCCGATGCACAAAATTACAAATTTATCAAAGATCAACATAGGTTCTCTAATCATGCAAACCAAAGAATTACAGTAAACAAAAGATAGATATGAGTGATCAAAGATCAACAAGAATGCTTTGAACAAGGAATGGATGTCATCATAAGACATAAAATGAAGATTTTGGATATTGATCAATTGATGAGAGCAAATAGGAACCAAGTCCTCCCAGTGTCAATTGGAGTATCAATATTTTGAAGATGGAACATATATTTAGTGTTAAGCACTAGAAAAAGCCATGTTAAGTATAAAACCCCTTATTAATCCCTAGATATTGAATACTTACATTTTTAGTGTTATATTAGTAGGTCTGTTAGAACCCTTCATTGTGCCCTTTCATTATAATTGTACCCTTAGTCTGCTATATATATACCGAGGAGACCTAGTCTTGGGATAATCTTATCTCATATTGTACATTGAATATATTGTAAAAGGAGGTTACCCCTCTAACATGATTGTTATTCATTGAAATTTTATCATTCCCAAGGCTTTGGTTCATAACATTTGGTATCATAACATCGATCCTCAGGTTTTGTTGCCTCAAGCAAGTCATCTTGGCATTTTCACTATAATTTTTATTTTTTTTCTGGGATGTCTAAGACAACGAAATTTTGAGGATACTAAGGAAAGATATTGACAAATAGGTGGAAAAAAAATTAGGTTCTGATTCGTTATAGTTTCATAGATATAGCATGTGGAAGTTAGGGTTTGTGACTAGTCCTGAAATTAGTCTCAAACAAGTCCTCTTTTTATTTTCACTATAAAAACATTTTGGTGAAGTTTCAAACTCTGAAATTTTCAAAATATTGAGGATACATATTTATTTACATGTGGAAACAAATCCCATTTTGAATCATTATAATTTGTGAGATATATCCTTTGGAAGTTTGGGTTTTTTACCAATCCTAAAATTAGTCTTAAACAATACATTTTGGTATTTTTGCTATAAATTTTTAACAGTGAAGGTTCAAACTGTGAAATATTGAGGAGTTTAAGAATTCATATCAGAGTACTATAGGCTAAAATTTTAGACTCACAGGGGTTCAAATTTTAGATATATATCAAGACAAGTTCAACCATCTAAACGGTCTCCAAATTACGGTTTGAACGATACATAACTTACAATTGGCATAAATTTTGATTGCAAGATCTGTTTTTGGTGATTCAAAATTTGTGATAAAGAGGAGAATTATTGTTTTCTCACGTGGCTCCAAAGTTTCATCAAAAATGTAATTCACCAAATAAACTTCCATAGAGATCAACCATGACTCAAAAAAAAGAGAAGAAATTTTTCACCAGATTGGGAAGGTGGAAAAGAAGATGGATGAGGTGGAAAATAAGATGGATGAAAATCAAGAGCATATGGAAAATAAGATGTTAGAATTGAAATTTTGATCTCTTCCATGATCTTACACACTCTAGATGAGATAATTCCTAAAGGAGATATCATAATGCAAGGAAACCATGAAAATGTACAAGAAATAAAGATTGAGTCCTAGAGTTATGATTATTCATCACTTCAAGATCCACATCATCGAGGTTTCAATGTAGCACCAAGAACTACTTCATTCCACAGATTGATATGCAGAAGTTTGATGGTAAAGATCCTATAACATGGATATTCTAGATGGAGCAATTATTTGATCTACACCAAGTGCCAAGATTACAAAAGGTACCTATTGCCTCCTTATATTTAAAAAGTGATCAATTTGTTTGGTATCAATGGCTTTGTGAAAGAAAAAAGAATTATATTATCTCTTGGTCCATTTTTATGAATGAATTGATATCATATTATGGGGATATTAAGAGATATACATTCTTTGGTCAATTGATAAATCTTCCACAAAAGGTCCAATTATAGAGCACATTCAACCATTCCAAAAGCTTAGTCTCAGGGTAAAGAACATTCATGAGGATAATTTGTTATATCTCTTTATGGGCACTTTAAAGGAGAATATTCAACATGAGGTGTGTCTCATCGAACCTAAATCCATAGAGCAAGCTTTTAGTATGGAAAGGAAAGTGGAAAACAAAAATATGGCTACCAGAAGAGTGGCTACTAACAACTATAGAGAGCATTGTTTTCCCTCTCCTAACCTCACTCAATCAACAAGGTTGACACCTCAACAAATGGAGGAAAGAAGAGCAAAGGGACTATGTTTCGATTGTGACAACAAGCACAGTAAGGGGCATAAATGTGGTGAGAAGAAGTTATTCTACATAGACTATGAAGAGGAGGAAGATCAAGAATTGAAACCTTCACAAGATCTTTGTCATGCATTGGTCGGCAACGGTACTTGACAAACCCTCAAGATAGAAGGATATATCAAAAAGAAAAAGGTAACAATGTTGATTGATTCTAGTAGTGTCCATAACTTCATCAATTACAAATTAGTAAAAAGTCTCAGTTGCTTTGAATTTCCAACACCATAGTTTCTAGTAATGATTGCAGATAGAGGTACCGTAAATTGTTTCGAGAAGTGCCATAGTATTAAGCTCAATATGGGATAGTATTTATTGGACAAACCCATGATTTCCATCCAAATGGGTGGTGTTGATGTTGTATTAGGGGTCCAATGGTTACAATCATTGGGAACAATGGCCCTTAATTTTCAAGACCCTTTCATGAGATTTTCCTTAGAAGGCAAGGAAATTGAGCTTATAGGTATCCAAGGGAAATCCTCTAAGGTGATAAGCTCTAATAGCATGATAAAATTACTCAAAAAGGGACACCATGGTGGAATTGCACAATTTTGCTCACTAGATGTTCAAACATCTATATCCTTTGCTCAATTGGATCTCCAAATAGTTATCAACAATAATTCCAAGGTATTTGGAGAAATTCCTAAGGGTCTTCCACTTGTTCAAGATCATGACCATGTTATTCATTTGCAAAAAAGAAGTGTACCACCTAACATTAGGCCTTACATGTATCCATATGAAGAGAAGAGTGAGATTGAGTGTATGATCCAAGAAATATTAGAGGTTGACATCATTCAACCTAGACAAAGTTATTTCTCTTCATTAGTGATGATGGTTAAGAAAAATGATGGTTCATGGCATATGTGTCCAGATTATACACAACTCAATAAAATGACCAACAAATATCAGTTTCCTACTCCCGTCATTGATGAATTATTAGATGAATTACATGGAGCGATTTTTTTTACTAAGTTGGATTGTTGTTCAGGATATCATTAAATCAAAATGAGCCAGGAAGACATTGCCAAAACAGTCCTTAGAACACATGAAGGTCATTATGAGTTTTTATTTATGCCATTTGGAATTACTAATGCACCTTCAACATTTCAAAGCTTTATGAATTCTATTTTCAAACCCTTAGAAAACCTGTGTTAGTATTTTTTATTACATACTAATCTACAACAAATCTTGGGAAGAGCATGTACAACATGTTGTCAGAGTATGACAACTATTGGAAGAGAAACAAATTTGTGTAAATCCTTCTAAGTTGGGTTTCAAGAAGTGGAATATTTGGGTCATATTGTATCTCATGAAGGTATAAAAGTTGACTCTTGTAACATTCCCATTTTCAAAACCCCAAACTAGCGATGTATATTGTAAATGTAATGTATGGTCGAGGGACAAAGTGATACAATATGTAAATATGTAAATTGAATATAATAAATAAAATGTATTGTCAGTAGTAGAAGCACATAGATGGAGATTTGGGGGCTTATTTTCCACAAGAGAG
>SNQJ01S0059978.1:37151-65055 GCA_010110895.2 Picea sitchensis | reverse complement strand
GGGAGTGAACTGCCACCTAGCTGAGTTAACTAGTCAACTAGTCTTCAGTTAACTGACTGAACAAAGAGTAGTGAGTTGGTGATGATCCTAATGTTGCATGGTGACAAAACCAATTCAACATCTAAACTCAAATCAACTAGTCAAACTGAAGTGTCAACTGAAAGAGAATATTCTCCAGGTGGAATATTCTCCCCTAAAATATAGGAGGCTAGATAATGACTAATAAACAAGGAATAACCTTAGGAAAAATAAATCCTAGGTGTGTGTGAAGTAACTCCAACATTAAAGAGTTATAACCACCTTAGGAGCTCATTTATCTATTTATTTGAGAGGGTTTCACATCGAAGAAAGTGCCAATGAGGAATCTTCATAATTTGAGAAGTTGTTGAAGACCTTTGACTAGCCTTGCTTGTGAAGTGCTCCACCTAGTTGACACCTTAAACAATTATCTGTGGAGTTGGTTGGAGTGCCCTACTTTGGGATTCACACATGTGGATTGGTTGCATGTTATTCATGCATCTTGTGGACCACTTATTATTTCAGGATGATGGTTACGGAGCACTCTCCTAGGGGAGATTTTTTATTTTTATTTTTTTTTCACTCATACATCTTGGAGGCCGCACCTAGTTGACACCTTAAACAATTATCCTCAGGAGTTGGTTTGGAGTGCCCTACTTTTGATCTACACACATGTGGATTGGTTGCATGTTATTCATGCATCTTGTGGACCACTTATTATTTCAGGATGATGGTTACAGAGCACTCTCCTAGGGGAGTTTTTTTTCACTCATACATCTTGGAGGCCGCAGTTGGAGAAGTTTTCTAGGTGGACTTATAGGAAAATTCTCCCAGCAACAATGGATATTTTATTGTATTTGCATGCATGCATCTTGGAGGGCATTAGAAGTGGACCTTCTAGCATCTTTACTTGGTCAAAGAGCCTATTTTTAGTGATGTGTGCTCTCTCTTGGAGATTTCTTGCACATTTCTTCATATTTTTGGATGGCACGAGCTTTCCTGTGGAGGATAGAGGTCACATATTCACTTGACATGGTACACCATTGATTGGGATAGATTCAACTACTCCATTATTATATTATTTATTTGACTTGTTGTGGAGTTATTTAGGAAAAAAATGTATTTTATATCGAGAGAGAGGTTAAAATACCTTTATAAAAGTAGAGTTTTATCTCCATTCTTTGTACTTGGTGATGGAGAATTTATGATTGTGGATTTGGAGGAGTGACATGATATTGTAGAGATTTAAGAAGACCGATGTGGAGCTCTCTTGTGTATCAAGCTTGAACAATGAACCATTGAGGTATTGTTATATTGTGTTGTATGGTCTTGTTATGATCTTCAATTGTTGTTTATATGTCATAGAATCTTGTTGTTATTGTACTTATGTGAAGGCTTAATAATGAACCAAATATCTATTTGGGAATAAATAATGCAAGGAGCTTCTCCCTCTTGTTTAATTGATGTTTTATTTCTACACTTGTTTTCCATTCTTCTATCAATTAAGTTGTAGGTTTGGAAGTACATTTCAGCCATAAAATGACTCCACATTTGTATTGGTGAGTGGCACCCGTATCCCTCCAAGACTTGATTCTATAACTTATTTGCAACAAACACTTAGGGGTAAATTGCAATAAACTAGTTCCTTTTACCTTGAGTACACACCTACGTGATGATTGTATCAAATAGTTCCTTATCCGTTGAAGGTTGATTGTGGAAAACTATCCCTTTATACCATACAACCTACCAAAGTAGTTGACCATGACAAACTAGTCCTTTCATTTCATGCAATATTTCATGACTCCATTAATGCAATAGGTTAATAGGCACTAGTATCATATCATCTCATTTCCTTGTTTTCCTCTTCTTCCTATTCTTTCTTTTCCATATCCCCTTTTCCCCATTTCCATTTCCATTTTACTAGCAACCACCTTTGTTTTGTTAAGGCTTACTCTTCATTTTCACCTCGAGCTCCCACTCCGTAGCCTTGATAATCCTACTTTAGGGAAGCTCCCATTGTGTTGGAGAAGAGCCAACCTAAATTGTGGGGAAGAGTTGTTGAGGTGACAATTAGTATCCTTCCTAAGTTGCCATCACAAATCTAAATCACATTGGTTCTTGGGACTTTATACTTTGTGGGTGCTATATTTTGTTGTAATAGTACCAACGTTAAAAATTTGGACAAATACCAAAGTTGTGAAGATAGTTGATGCGTTGAAGCTAAATAAGAAAAGATGTAGATGCACAATTTTTTTTAACAATAATCAACATAAGTGCTTGATGATAGTGTAAAAAAAGTTGGACATGTGCTTTGTGAAAAATAAGTAAACTCAAACCTAATAAGATGGTTGATGTGTTGAAGATGAAGAAGATCGAACAAAATGGACAAAACGGAAGAATTCCAGTAATGATCAATATAAGTGCTCCATGCATACTATGGTGCCAAAAAAATAGACGAAAGTGTTTCATGAGAAAATAAACACCAAAACAATGCCATCAAGAAGTGCCATCAACATGAGACAAACTTCTCAATACATGTTCCGACAAAAGATTGGCTTGATTAGGTACCCATTTATAGTCCAAGAAAGCGTTACTTAATATCTCCTCGTAATGTTGAATTAGGGTGTAAACAAAATGATTAGGGAATCTAAAAAAATCAACATGACCATAACAAGGTGAAAAACAATGCCCAAATTAGAGTACTTTAAAACCATAGGCTCCAAGACACCCATAGAATGCTTCCAAAAATTTGATGACTAAGAGAATTTCAATCAGTGAGCATGGGCACAAGAAATCAAGAATGAGAGTGAAAACCCATAAAACTATCAAGGAACAATTATCAAAATATCACATAGAAGATGATAATGAGTATGATGAAGTGAAATAATATTTGACTCCGATGCACAAAATTACAAATTTATCAAAGATCAACATAGGTTCTCTAATCATGCAAACCAAAGAATTACAGTAAACAAAAGATAGATATGAGTGATCAAAGATCAACAAGAATGCTTTGAACAAGGAATGGATGTCATCATAAGACATAAAATGAAGATTTTGGATATTGATCAATTGATGAGAGCAAATAGGAACCAAGTCCTCCCAGTGTCAATTGGAGTATCAATATTTTGAAGATGGAACATATATTTAGTGTTAAGCACTAGAAAAAGCCATGTTAAGTATAAAACCCCTTATTAATCCCTAGATATTGAATACTTACATTTTTAGTGTTATATTAGTAGGTCTGTTAGAACCCTTCATTGTGCCCTTTCATTATAATTGTACCCTTAGTCTGCTATATATATACCGAGGAGACCTAGTCTTGGGATAATCTTATCTCATATTGTACATTGAATATATTGTAAAAGGAGGTTACCCCTCTAACATGATTGTTATTCATTGAAATTTTATCATTCCCAAGGCTTTGGTTCATAACATTTGGTATCATAACATCGATCCTCAGGTTTTGTTGCCTCAAGCAAGTCATCTTGGCATTTTCACTATAATTTTTATTTTTTTTCTGGGATGTCTAAGACAACGAAATTTTGAGGATACTAAGGAAAGATATTGACAAATAGGTGGAAAAAAAATTAGGTTCTGATTCGTTATAGTTTCATAGATATAGCATGTGGAAGTTAGGGTTTGTGACTAGTCCTGAAATTAGTCTCAAACAAGTCCTCTTTTTATTTTCACTATAAAAACATTTTGGTGAAGTTTCAAACTCTGAAATTTTCAAAATATTGAGGATACATATTTATTTACATGTGGAAACAAATCCCATTTTGAATCATTATAATTTGTGAGATATATCCTTTGGAAGTTTGGGTTTTTTACCAATCCTAAAATTAGTCTTAAACAATACATTTTGGTATTTTTGCTATAAATTTTTAACAGTGAAGGTTCAAACTGTGAAATATTGAGGAGTTTAAGAATTCATATCAGAGTACTATAGGCTAAAATTTTAGACTCACAGGGGTTCAAATTTTAGATATATATCAAGACAAGTTCAACCATCTAAACGGTCTCCAAATTACGGTTTGAACGATACATAACTTACAATTGGCATAAATTTTGATTGCAAGATCTGTTTTTGGTGATTCAAAATTTGTGATAAAGAGGAGAATTATTGTTTTCTCACGTGGCTCCAAAGTTTCATCAAAAATGTAATTCACCAAATAAACTTCCATAGAGATCAACCATGACTCAAAAAAAAGAGAAGAAATTTTTCACCAGATTGGGAAGGTGGAAAAGAAGATGGATGAGGTGGAAAATAAGATGGATGAAAATCAAGAGCATATGGAAAATAAGATGTTAGAATTGAAATTTTGATCTCTTCCATGATCTTACACACTCTAGATGAGATAATTCCTAAAGGAGATATCATAATGCAAGGAAACCATGAAAATGTACAAGAAATAAAGATTGAGTCCTAGAGTTATGATTATTCATCACTTCAAGATCCACATCATCGAGGTTTCAATGTAGCACCAAGAACTACTTCATTCCACAGATTGATATGCAGAAGTTTGATGGTAAAGATCCTATAACATGGATATTCTAGATGGAGCAATTATTTGATCTACACCAAGTGCCAAGATTACAAAAGGTACCTATTGCCTCCTTATATTTAAAAAGTGATCAATTTGTTTGGTATCAATGGCTTTGTGAAAGAAAAAAGAATTATATTATCTCTTGGTCCATTTTTATGAATGAATTGATATCATATTATGGGGATATTAAGAGATATACATTCTTTGGTCAATTGATAAATCTTCCACAAAAGGTCCAATTATAGAGCACATTCAACCATTCCAAAAGCTTAGTCTCAGGGTAAAGAACATTCATGAGGATAATTTGTTATATCTCTTTATGGGCACTTTAAAGGAGAATATTCAACATGAGGTGTGTCTCATCGAACCTAAATCCATAGAGCAAGCTTTTAGTATGGAAAGGAAAGTGGAAAACAAAAATATGGCTACCAGAAGAGTGGCTACTAACAACTATAGAGAGCATTGTTTTCCCTCTCCTAACCTCACTCAATCAACAAGGTTGACACCTCAACAAATGGAGGAAAGAAGAGCAAAGGGACTATGTTTCGATTGTGACAACAAGCACAGTAAGGGGCATAAATGTGGTGAGAAGAAGTTATTCTACATAGACTATGAAGAGGAGGAAGATCAAGAATTGAAACCTTCACAAGATCTTTGTCATGCATTGGTCGGCAACGGTACTTGACAAACCCTCAAGATAGAAGGATATATCAAAAAGAAAAAGGTAACAATGTTGATTGATTCTAGTAGTGTCCATAACTTCATCAATTACAAATTAGTAAAAAGTCTCAGTTGCTTTGAATTTCCAACACCATAGTTTCTAGTAATGATTGCAGATAGAGGTACCGTAAATTGTTTCGAGAAGTGCCATAGTATTAAGCTCAATATGGGATAGTATTTATTGGACAAACCCATGATTTCCATCCAAATGGGTGGTGTTGATGTTGTATTAGGGGTCCAATGGTTACAATCATTGGGAACAATGGCCCTTAATTTTCAAGACCCTTTCATGAGATTTTCCTTAGAAGGCAAGGAAATTGAGCTTATAGGTATCCAAGGGAAATCCTCTAAGGTGATAAGCTCTAATAGCATGATAAAATTACTCAAAAAGGGACACCATGGTGGAATTGCACAATTTTGCTCACTAGATGTTCAAACATCTATATCCTTTGCTCAATTGGATCTCCAAATAGTTATCAACAATAATTCCAAGGTATTTGGAGAAATTCCTAAGGGTCTTCCACTTGTTCAAGATCATGACCATGTTATTCATTTGCAAAAAAGAAGTGTACCACCTAACATTAGGCCTTACATGTATCCATATGAAGAGAAGAGTGAGATTGAGTGTATGATCCAAGAAATATTAGAGGTTGACATCATTCAACCTAGACAAAGTTATTTCTCTTCATTAGTGATGATGGTTAAGAAAAATGATGGTTCATGGCATATGTGTCCAGATTATACACAACTCAATAAAATGACCAACAAATATCAGTTTCCTACTCCCGTCATTGATGAATTATTAGATGAATTACATGGAGCGATTTTTTTTACTAAGTTGGATTGTTGTTCAGGATATCATTAAATCAAAATGAGCCAGGAAGACATTGCCAAAACAGTCCTTAGAACACATGAAGGTCATTATGAGTTTTTATTTATGCCATTTGGAATTACTAATGCACCTTCAACATTTCAAAGCTTTATGAATTCTATTTTCAAACCCTTAGAAAACCTGTGTTAGTATTTTTTATTACATACTAATCTACAACAAATCTTGGGAAGAGCATGTACAACATGTTGTCAGAGTATGACAACTATTGGAAGAGAAACAAATTTGTGTAAATCCTTCTAAGTTGGGTTTCAAGAAGTGGAATATTTGGGTCATATTGTATCTCATGAAGGTATAAAAGTTGACTCTTGTAACATTCCCATTTTCAAAACCCCAAACTAGCGATGTATATTGTAAATGTAATGTATGGTCGAGGGACAAAGTGATACAATATGTAAATATGTAAATTGAATATAATAAATAAAATGTATTGTCAGTAGTAGAAGCACATAGATGGAGATTTGGGGGCTTATTTTCCACAAGAGAGTGAAGGGATCCAAGGCGGAGAGTTACCCATTCATATTAAACCCAAACCCATTTCTTTCTAAATTGTCCCTCCTATGAATCTTCTATTTTTTGATTGAGTGTTTCCAAAGCCAAACATTGAATTCATGTAATAGGGTGGGTGTGAGAAGACACATCCCATAGTTATTGAGAGCATGGGGAATGAATACAATCAGCTTGGGGAAGAGTGTACGTCAAACAAACAAGATAAAGAGAGGAAAATTTTGTATGGGTAGAGGGGGAAGATTTACCATTCATGCTTTTGCATGGAGAGCATTTTTTACATGGATTTTTTTGGACAACTAAGGAGTTATGGGTGTTGAAGCTTGGAGGCAGCCATAGTGGGCATGTATGGTGGCTATTTGGAACCATAATTTCATGGGAAGAGAGGTTGCAGTCTTGTGAACAATTTTTTGTCCGTAATTTGTCAAGAGAGGCAAGAGTTTTTTTGCTAGGAAAATTCATGTTTCCACTGTAGAATTCTTGAGGTCCCAACAGAGAGATTTTTTGTTCAACTTGTGTTGGAAGCCTTGTAGGGGAGTAGGAAGGCCTGAGGGACTGCGAGTAGTGAAGGGGGATCCTATCCCTTGGGTTTTGCAGGTTGTTGGGAAGAGATTCAGTGGACTGGAATTAGTTGTGGGAATTATTTGTGAGAGGGGGACTTTAGCCAGCCTTGGGGACCAACGTCTCTTGTGGATTCATATCCCCAGCTCAGGAGTGAATTTTTGTTGCAACAAGTCTATGGTTGGGAGGAACATCCGTCCTCTGCAATGAATTGCATATTTCTTAATATAAGTGTTCTTATTTGTTGTGTTTATTCATGTTAAATGCTAATATAGTTGTTGTACATTTTACTCTAAGTTATCTTGGTTATTGTTGCTTGTTGTGAGCATAAAGATGCCCTAAAATCTCCATTTACGTGGTTGAATGTTTTTTTTATGTTGTTTAGTTATCATTTCACACATATAAGTAATTGCATTTACATTTTTAAGTAGCATAGTCAATCATATAAGCTTGAATGTCATGTCGTATGTGTTATTTCTTCATTTAGAATTGATATCATAATTTTTATTAGGTCATCTTAGTATTAGTGTGACTTGGCTTGGGGATGGGTCTGTTACAAAGTGGTATTAGAGCTTCTAGTTCAACACTAGACCCGCATGGGCCAAGAACTAGTGTGTTTTTTTAGCAAATTCGTTGTTATAGATCTCAATCTATGATGAATTTGGGGTAAAACGATAATAACCAAAGTGAAATCCCCAAATTCGTGAGAAAATTTGAGATTTAATTGCCTCGAAACTGTCTAAGAGGTTGAATGGCATCAATCAACTGGATTTCAAAGTTAGCTTCGACCTACAAGGTCGAAATTCATGCCCCAATGGAGGTCAAAGGATCTGGAAGAGTTTAATGAATCAACAACCAATATCACATTTAATCTTTAGATCAATGACCCAGATTCATCAAGAGTTTATTTAAAACTTATAAGTTTTCAGTGTTTTTCAAAAGGAGAAGAATCAACAGTCTGGATTCGTTTCCGGTCGTTTGGAAAATGAAATAGATCAACGACTAGTATTTACTTTCACAGATTGATGAAGTTAAAGAGTCGATGGTCAATATTCATTTTCGACGGATGGGAAATAAATTAGATCGACGGATGAGATTCATCAGTACATTTGGGTGAAGTTCAACGAATCAACAGTCAAGATCATTTTGAATGGGAAATCGACGACCTGGATTCATCTTGGTTTCGGTCAAAATTTTGTGTGTCAGAGATTCGCCAAGAAATATTGTCGATGGTTGATGATCGTATCAACAGGTTTGGAGAAGAGTTTTAGTTTACCAACATAAATTGTCGATGGTCGGGTCAGTGAAATGAGAAAATTGTTTGGTTCGACCAAAATAAATCTTCGATTGCCAATGGTTGATGATCGATGGTCGCCAAAAAATGGAGAATTTTTTCATGTGACCAACACAAATTTTTGATCATCGATGGCCGATGATCGTGAATCAACGGATTTGGTGAGGCATGTTGAATTTTTATGTTTTTCCAATAGTTAAATTATTATATACTTTAAATAATTAATTAATATACAAAAGGATCACAACTGAAAGATAAATATCCACAGAACAATAAGATATATCCTCAGGGAAATCCTCAAGGGGGAGAAAACCTTGCAAACTTTCCTGAGTATAGATTCCTCCAACACGTACAATGTCATAAAATGCTCTTTCACGAAATCAAGACCAAAGAGACCCAGACACAAACCAAGAATAGCCTCCTAGATAAGTGCATACTACTCTCTTGTACTTATATTCAATGAGTGATCAAAATGACTCGATATAACCTCTATTTATACTCTAAAAGACCTAAAATACATGACTTATCAATAAACCCTTTCACAATTACACTTAGGAATAACCAATACAATTACACTTAGGAATAACTTCCGAAATTACATAAAATCTCAACACTCCCTCTTAATGAGGAAGGTATTATATCTCGCACATAATCTAACATTGTCGCCATCCACATGAGCTCGTGACCATTGACTATCAGACACACGAATCTATACATCACAAGAAATCCATAATGACTTCAGAGCATGCATCCTGGGTCGATGGGTAGCTCTCTAATAGCTAGAGCATGTCATCATGAGACTATCCAGTTTCCCCTAGAAAACTCGGATATCTTATGCATGACATCCAGTACCCTGTGATAACATTTGTACCTCATCGCTTTAGCATGCATCCAGGGCCGATGGGTAGCTCTCCAATAGCTACAACATGTCATCATGAAATCCACTACCATGCGATAACATCTGAAGCCATCACTCCCTTTGAAGAGGGACTATGCTGAGCTTGTCCTTGAAGTACTCGAACTCCGTCCTTGACAACAACTTTGTCAGCACATCTGCGACCTTCTCATCAATAGCCACATATTGGAGATTCACTGTCCCTTCTGCACCATATCCCTGATATAGTGATACATGATTTTGATATGCTTCGACTTATCATGAAACATCGGGTTCTCTAGCAACTTTATACAACTCTGGTTGTCTCACAAGATACATGTCACCTCAATCGTAATATTGAATAATCCGGTCAACAATTTCTGAAGCCAGACTGCTTCACGACTTGTTGCACATGCTGCCACATACTCTGCCTCAACTGTACTGAGTGATACATGTGACTGCTTCTTACTGATCCATGAAATCATACCAAATCCCAAAGTGAAGCAACATCCTAAAGTACTTTTCCGGTTTGCAACATTGTCGGCCCAATATGAATCTAAATATCCAAGTAGACCGATCTCATTGTCTGCAGCATATTTGAGCCGATAATCCATTGTACCTTTAAGGTACCTCATCACATGTTTTATTGCAATCAAGTGAACACGTATGGGGTCAACCATGCACTGACTCAGGGTGTTCACAGTAAAACATATATCTGGTTGTGTAATCATCAAATACATCAATGATCTAATCATCTGCGTATATACTGTAGCATCCACAACCTCTGAAGTCGTATAATCTAACAACTTCATATTTGATTCCATCGGTGTAGCCATCAATTTATAGTCCAACATATTGAACCTCTTCAGGATCTCCACATCATATTTTCCCTGATTTAGGAAGATCTCATTCTTCCTCTGCCATACCTCTAGACCCAAAAAGTAGTGCATCGAACCCAGGTATTTCATTTCGAACTCTGCAACGATTTTTCTCTTACACTCTGTGATGAGCTTATCCACTCCTGTCAAGAACAGGTCATCCACATATAGTAGTAATATCACTGGTCCATCATCCTCAACCTTGAAGTAAAGGTTAGAATCTGCACTGCCCTTGGTAAATCCCAAGCTCATCAGAAAACCATCAATCCGACCATACCATGTTCTCAGTGTCTGCTTCAATCCATATAATGTCTTCTTTGACCTGCACACATGTGTCTCCCTGTCATTTTTCTCGAATCCTTGTGGTTGTTCCACGTAAACCTCTTCCTCTATTACCACATTAAAAAATGTCATTTTCACGTCCATCTGATCAACCTTCCATTTCATCGCAGTAGATATTGAAAGAACAACCCTTATTGAAATATATCTTGCCATAGGAGCAAAAGTCTCCTCGTAATCAATTCCTTCCTTCTGAGAAAATCCTCATGCTACAAATCTAGCCTTGTATTTCTCAATGCTTCCATCTGCAACATGGTTCATCTTGAATATCCACTTGGATATCACAACTGATTTTTCCTTGGGTCTGGGAACCACATTCCAAATTCCATTCTTCACTATTGACTGGTATTCCTCGACCATAGCATCCTTCCATTCTTTCTTTCCTCCAACTTCTTCATAGATGGTAGGCTCTACATCAATGATATCACATGATAACTCCACAGAGTCGGGATACGATTTTGGTTTCTTGACTTTCCTAGATGATCCATATTAGGAACCATATCTCTTTGCATCTTTGATGGCCTCTTGTGCCCAAGTTGGTCTTCTCATTTGTGTATGATTCTCCACAGGCCTCTATGGTTTGGCCATATCTTGATCCTCGGGAATGGATTCCTCTGCTTCCACTGCTCTTGTCTCCACAGCTCTAGGAGCTCCATTCTCTTCGTCATGAGATTCCTTTGCACGACCCTGCTTTGATTTGTGAAAAGCTACATCCTCATTGAAGGTGACATCCCTTCTAATCTCAATCTTCCGGTGACCGGGAATGTATACTTTGTAGGCCTTCAATGTGTCAATGTACCCAAAAATTGTACCTTTCTTTCCAGATGAGTCCAACTTTGTTCTCTTGTCCTTGGGGACATGAACATATACAGGACAACCAAATACCCTTAGGTGGCTGACCTATAGCTTATCTCCTGAAAACATTTCCTCTGCTATCTTGTTTTCAAGAAATCGATGGGGACTTCTGTTTTGCACGTACATATTTGTCATCATAGCTTATGCCCATAGATACATAGGTAAATATTGATCATGGATCATGGCCTTCACTACTTCCATAATCATCCAATTCTTTCTCTCTACCACTCCATTTTGTTGTGGATTGTAGGGAGTAGAGAGGTCCCTCTTAATCCAAACTTCTTTGAAGAAATATGAGAATTGATCAAAGGTGGAGTCTCCTCCATTGTCTCATCTCAACGTCTTTATCTTCCTTTATGTTAGGTTTTCTACTAGTGCCTTGAATTCCTTGAACTTACCAAATACTTCACCTTTTGACTTCAAGAAGTAAATCCAAGTTTTGCGTGAGTAATCATCAATAAAAGATACATAATATATGTACTCGTTGAGCGATGATGCTGACATCGATCCGCATACGTCCGAGTGTACAATATCCAAGGCTCCTTTGGCTCGGTTATCACTACTTGGAAAGGGGTTCTTCACATTCTTTCCTTGTGCACAACATTTGCACACGCCATCTAGATTCACCTGAATCTATGGTAGTCCTATTACCATCTTTTTAACGATTGGTAAAGCTCTATAGTGTAGGTGGAAAAATCTCCTATGCCATATCTCGCTTGAATTCACAATGTCATGAATCAATTTGAATCTGAGCGTCCCTTTAATTTATACAGTCCTCCTTCTTGGACACCGATAACAACTACATCATCAAACGTCTTTCCTTTTGGACACATGAGAACTTATTCATCTACAAATGAAACCCTGAAACCCTTCTCATCCAAAGTTGAAATCAAGAGAAGGTTCTTCTTCAAACCTAGTACAAAAAGCACGTCCTTCATCCTCATTGCCTTCCCAGAATCTAGTTTGTAGGAGGCCTCTCCTACTCCTTTGATCGTATATTGATAATCATCACCCAGCTTCACATTATGAGGTGAGTCTTTATAAATTAAGTTTTATAGAGAGATTTTATACCCTATCATGTGCTTAGAAGCATCGTTATCCACCAACCAAGTATCAATTCCAGAGGTGATTGTTCCTGTGAAAGATGATATTAGGACGTAGTCATCATCACTTGAATCATCTTCTCTTGCAATTTTATTCGATGGTTCATCATATTCAACGACATGAGCATGATGCCTCTTTCCCTTTTCCTTTTCTTTTACTTTAAGAATAATGGGACAAAAATTTTCAACGTCTCCCAACTTTTCGCAACATAAACACATCAAATTTGAATAGTCTCTTTGATTCTTCTTCAACTTTTGAGGTTTCTTTGGGGATGAGAGTTCCTTCGTACTCTTTCCTTTCCTTGTATGAGAAGCTAAAGCTTGATCATCATCCATAAATTTCTCTTCTCTTGCTACCGGCCTTGCTTCCTCTTGAGTGCAATGTTCCCATAACCTGCTAAACTTAATTAGCCTCCTCTTTGAGTATATTCCTTGAATGAATGAGTCCCATGACCTTGGGAGACCAGTCAAGGTGGTCATCACCATTTATGCTTCATCAAAAATGTCTCCAATAAATTCAATATGTTCCTTGATCTGGTTCACTCTCGAGAAGTAAGAGTGAATGGAATCTGAATCTTGAATCTTCACATTCTTCATCTGGGTCTTTAATGTCATCCTTTTGTTGATGTTTTTTCCTTCAAATAGCCAAGTCAATGCATCCATCATATTCTTCATATATTTTAACGGAGAAACATGATGGATCAAATGATCCTTGATTAAGTATGCAATAATCCTCTTAGCCATGGCATGGTTCTTTTTATGCTTTGCCTTGGCCTCATCTTCCTCTTGTTCTGGAACTTCCTCCTCAACAACTCTTTCTAAATCATGTTCTTCCAGAAGGAGGCCTACTATGTACTTCCATGCTCTAAAGTTTTATGCTCCTTCCAACTTCTCATCAATTTTGGTGTCGGTAGTCATCCTGCCTAGGAAGGTGAAGTTTGTTTGCCAAAACACCTCCAAAAATCTACAAAAGATCTTCTTTTTCAGGCCTACTCTGATACCATGTTGAATTTTTATGTTTTTCCAATAGTTAAAGTATTATATTCTTTTATTATTATTTAATATGCAAAAGGATCACAACTGAAAGATAGATATCCACAGAACAATAAGATATATCCTCAGGGAAACCCTCAAGGCGGAGAAAACCCTGCAAACTTTCCTCAGTATAGAATCCTCCAACATGTACAATGCCATACAATGCTCTTTCACAAAATCTAGACCAAAGAGAGACAGACACGAACCAAGAATAGCCTCCTAGATAAGTGTGTACTACTCTCTTGTACTTATATTCAATTAGTGATAAAAATGACTCGATATAACCTCTATTTATACTCTAAAAGACCTAAAAGACATGACTTATCAATAAATCCTTTCACAATTACACTTAGGAATAACTTCTGAAATTACATAAAATATCAACAAGGCATTCAATTTGTCCAAGATAAGTTGTCAATCGTAAATGAAGGAAAGAGGATGATGATGTGTCTATCCATGTCAACATCCACATGCCATGCCACGTCAAACAGAGTTCCATGTCTGCATATACGTGTCATGCCATGTCAATATAGTTGCCACATCAGCGAAGAGATGGTCGAGGGTCAATCGACAATGATTGGGGTTCAACAAAATTTGTGAACAAGTTGGTTGCAAAGGAATTTGTCGATGGTCAATTGCCGATGATCGGGGTTTGGCGAAATTTGTGAACAAGTTGGTTGTAAAGGAATTCATCGATGGCCAATCGTCATTGATCAGGGTTCGACGAGAACAGAGTTTGGTTTACCAAAGGAATTAGAAAATCCTTGATTTCCTATGTAGTGTTGGAAAATCAATGATTTAGATTGCTTCGAGTTGGAAATCGACAATGAAAATTTGTTTGTGGGATTGGGGAAGGTTGTTGGAGATATTACACACTCACCTAGAATTATTTTCCTAAGTTTGATAATCCAATGTTGAGAACGCTTCCTTAGATGAGAATATTCTCTCTAAAGAATATTCCCTTACAAAATAGGACGTTCATTTTCAATTCAAAGTCATTTACACTCAGTTAGACTAGTGGAAGTCACTCATGCATGGCAACCTCAATTTTATCACCAACAGTTCCATGTGTTTCTCTCACTTCCACGTGTGTGACTTAGTTAAATGATGATTGCATGGATCAATTAACTAGGACTAGGTGGAAATTCACTCCAGTGTATGTCAGTGAGTGTCTAGATATCTCTAGATCACTAATATGGCACATTAGTTACTCATGTAGTCTATATCTATTGTAAATTATTCACCTTTTGGGTGTGGAATTTGGTTAATATATATCCTTTCATTCTTTCCACCAATTTTTGTCTTCTCTTCACACCATTTGCAAGTTGTGTACATTTGATTGTTAGCTAGATATTTTGTGCTGGTATCTCAGAAAATCTACATGGTATTAGAGCACACAGGATGCTAGCAAGGATCATCACCAACACTCTTTTGCAGGTACCGAAGACAGAACAAAGCAGCAGGAAAGATGGAATCTATGTTTTACTCGTTGACAATACTTCTCATGCCTCATAACTATTTGGAGTGGAAGCCAAAGATTCTAATATTCTCAAAAGTAGAGGCTTATACAAAATAACCATGGCAATGGAAGTAGAGCCCAATTTTTCCAATGATAAAAATGACTTTCTCAATAGACAAGATATGGCCATAGGATGTATCTGCTTGTTTATTTTTCCTAAAATTTTCCACCAAGTATATGATGAATCACGAGACTCAACTCCAAACGAATTATGGAGCAGATTGAAGGTTCTATTTGGGAATAAGGAAAACTGCATGCAAAAGGTTGACAAGATAGAGCTAGTAGAAAAGCCACTAGAAGATCAATCCTCTCGGTTTGAAGAGCCTTCTACATAGGTATATGCACAACTTTTTGTTCCACTCATTGAAGATAATGTCTACTCCATTTCAGATATGTTTTCTAAATCCCATATGGAAGATATCATCCATGCACATCAGGAGCCACATGCAGATGCTTTTTCATGCGCCATTCATGCATCCCAAGAGCCACCCGAAGAGACTCCCATGCATGCATCTCAAGAGCCAAAAAGGGGGCCGTGCACATCAGATTCAATTATGACATTTTATTAGCATAATTTGCATAATAAAATTGGGTATTTTAATTCCTCTCGGAAAAATATCCAATTTCAAGAAAACATCGTTCGAAATGGAGTCTGGGAAATGAAGTTACGAGCATTTTAAAATCACTAAAATTTCAACGTTTTTCCGGAAACGACCGCACGATTTTCAAAGTTTCATCCAAACTTCATTTGGATCTTCTTCATTACAAAAAGAGAAAATGGATATGTGTGGAAATCTCACTGGTGCATCTACTTCATCAGATCTTTGCAGACATCTACATCTTCAAAAAAAAAATCAACAAGCACAAACTTGCATAGTTGCGAGGTCTTCGTGGAGTGAAGGACACAGTTTCTTAGCAACTGCTTTTTATTCCTTCTTGTTTTTTTAGTATGCATTGTACCTTGAGGGGGGGGGTTTACCATGAGGTTTTCCCTCTTTCCTCACTTTATTTCAGTGTTGCATTGTTCATGGGTACCTAACATGGCCTTTGTTGTTGAGACTCATTCATCATGTACACCCTAGTAGTGTTCAGAGGGGGTGTTGGAGATATTGCACACTCACCTATAATTATTTTCCTAAGTTTGATAGTCTAATGTTGAGAACTCTTACTCAAATGAGAATATTCTCTCTAGAGAATATTCCCCTACAAAATAGGATATTACTCTTCAGTTCAGAGTCAGTTACACTTAGTTAGACTAGTGTAAGTCACTCATGTATGGCAACCTCATTTATATCACCAACAATTGCATGTGTTTCTCTCACTTCCACACCTATGACTCAGTTAACTGATGATTGCATGGATCAATTAACTAGGACTAGGTGGTAGTTCAATCTAGTGTTTGTCACAGAGTGTCTAGATCTCTCTAGATCACTACGATGGCACATTAGTTACTCGTGTAGCCTATATCTATTGTAAATTATTCACCTTTCGGGTGTGGAATTTGGTTAATAGAAATTCTTTCATTCTTTCCTCCAATTTTTTTCTTCTCTTCACACCATTTGCAAGTTGTGTACGTTTCATTGTTAGCTAGATCTTTTGTGTAGGTATCTCATAAACTCTACAAAGGTATAATGGATCAACGATTGAGAATACTTTCGATTTGAGATATACGCCCCATATTGAAAAAATGTTACAATAGTAAAAACCATCATTTTTCTACAAATTTTTATGATTTTTGAAGGTCGTGAACTTGTGGGGTGATTTTGAGGCCCTAAACAACGTTTTTAGGAGTTCTAATTTTTGAAACTGTAAGTGCCAAAGGAACCACATAGAGATTTTGTAGTTTAAATAAAAGAACTTGGAGAGAAATTTCCAATGAGTTGTCCCAGACGCAAAATAGGGCTTGTATGATAAAGTTACAACTAAAACTGTAGAGGGTATAGTTCAGTACAAGTTTACTTCCAGAGGGCATAACTCCTTGCTTAGAGGTTCGTTTGGGGCACTGGAGAAATCTATGGAAAGGTTATGGACCATAGAAGACAACTATGGAATCATATTTGAGATCTTGGTATGTAAAAATGTGTACGAAGAGAAACAAGACATCTATAACATACAAGGGTAAAATGAGAAAACAATCTAAACTTCCAAAGACCATAATTTCCAGCTTGGAGCTCATATTTGAGAAAACAAATAGTCCCTGGAAAGGTATTGAGGAGGAAAATCCACCTATAAACCAAAAAATTAGATTAGTTCATTTGTGTTCTTCATAATTTTGAAATGAAGAATGACATGTAATCTAATTAATAAATATTTTGCAATATGCTTAATTCTAACAACAATTATTACATGCATGTTCTTGCAGAAATAGAGGTATAGGAAAGCATAATTTAATTCATATATGAGAAATAGAGATATCGATTATGCCCAAGGGTTTTATAGCCGTCAGGAGGAGATCGAAGGTCTTCATATCAACATGGGTAATGTTGAGACATAGTCTAAAGGAAGAAGAAACAGGAAAGAGCCTATAACTATGAGAAGCCTGCAAAGAGAAGTGCATAGCTATAGGGCCGATAATGAAAAGATTATGAAAGCTTGGGAGGAGATACTATAGAGCTTGAATATGCTACATAATCGATTCAATGAAAATTTTGGCAAAAGATAAGAAGTTATTTCAAGGCAAGTAGAAATATCTAGATCTCATGATATGAGGGATGATCATGGAGGATTTAGACAGTCAAGGAGTGATAGCGGGCATCAACATCATCATTCCCCAAGGAACTTAACCATAAGAGAATATGCATGTTCAAGGTCGCAAAGCAACCCAAGTATGTCTCCTATCAAACATCAGAGGAGGAGACATGGGTCAGATAGCTTACACGGGGAGCTGAGGAAGATCAAGCCACCATCATTTGATGGAGAGAATAGGAAGGGAGAAGATGCAAAAGTATGGTTGTTGTGAATGATGAAATATTTCCAGTTGCATGATTACTCATCAAATGTAGAATCCAAAATTGCAGCCTACCATCTTCAAGGAAAAACATCTATGTGGTGGGATCAACTTAAGTAGGTTAAGCACCTCGATGAGAAGATAATTTCTTGGAAGCAATTCAAGAAATATTTCCAACAACAGTACTTGTCAGAGCAATATTATGACAAGAAGATGCAAGAGTTATTTGAACTCAAACTTGGAAACATGGCCATGGATGAATATGAGAGGAAATTCTTGGAACTTCTCAGGTATTTGAGTTTGATCCGGGATGAGAAGGTCAAAATTCATAGGTTCCTGAGTGGATTGACATCCTTCTACAAGGAAAATTTAGTTTGATGAGCCCATTAGTTTGGAAGAATCCATAAGGAAATCTAAGTATGTGTATGATCAGAACAAAGGAAGGCCAAATTTTCAAAAGGCTTGGGATGACAATAAGAAAGGTGAGATGGATCAAAGGAAGAAAGGATTCAAGCCACATTTCATAAGGAATAGATATCAATCATATAAACAAGGAAAGTCACCTCAAGGTGATAAAAATATGACAGATTCCTTGGGAAAGAGGCTAAGACAACAACCCATAAAATGTTGGGGATGTGAAGGAGATCACATATATAAATATTGTCCTCATTGGGGAGATAAAATGAAGACTTTGCATAACATCAAGCAAGAGGAGGCAATAGAGGATGTGGGCAGAAGCATGTCTAGGATCTATGCATCCCTGGACAATATACAAGCAGACTATCAATCCCACAATATTGAAGTGGAAGGTAAGATCGATAATCGACCCATAGTTATTTTGATTGATTCTTGAGCTAGTCATAGCTATATAGATCCAAATCTAGTTGAAATATTTAAATTGAATAAATGTAAGCATAAACATTCTTGGTTGGTTTAACTAGCTACTGGAACCAAGAGAAGAACAAATGAACATGTTAAAGATTGCCCCATAAACATGAATGGAGTCAAAACTAAGGCAGATTTGAACATCATTTCGCTTGGCTCTTATGATTGCTTGATTGGTATGGATTGGCTATAAAAGCATCGTGTTGTCTTAGATTGTTATAACAAGGATTTCACATGTCTTGATGAGGAAGGGAATTCAAGGACAATGCAATGTATTTCAAAGCCTATATTTGTTAGAGAGATTTCAACACTTCAGCTAAAAAGAAGTTTTATAAAAGGTTGTTAGATATATGCATCCCATATGGAAGTGCCAATTAAGGATAAGGAGCCAAGCCTTAAAGATTATCCAGTCTTGAAAGAACAAGAAGATGTATTTGGGGAATTTCCAGGATTTCCACCAAAGAGGGACATTGATTTCTCTATTGATTTGATGCCTGGAGCTGCCCCAGTGTCCAAAACTCCCTACAAAATGAGCACACCTGAACTAAAAGAGTTGCAAATGCAACTAGAAGAGTTGTTGAAGAAGGGGTAAATACGCCCAAGTGTTTCTCCTTGGGGTGCCCCAGTTCTTTTTGTCAAGAAAAAATATGGAACGTTGAGGTTATATATTGACTTTAGATAGTTGAACGAGGTTATAGTCAAGAAAAAATATCCTTTGCCAAGGATTGATGATATTTTCGATTAGTTGAAGGGAGAAAATATATTTTCCAAGATTGAATTGAGATCAAGTTATCATCAAGTTAGAATCATAAAAGAAGATACTAGAAAGACAATATTTAGGACAAGATGTGGACACTATGAATTTGTAGTGGTGCCTTTTGGGTTGACAAATGCTTCCGCTACATTTATGTGTCTACTGAATGGGGTGTTCAAAGATTTCCTGGACAAGTTTGTCATTGTATTCTTGGATGATATTCTTATCTATTCCAAGACAAAGGAGGAGCATGAACAACATTTGAGGATGGTGCTACAAGGGTTGAGAGAGCACCAATTGTATGCTAAGTTAAGTAAATGCACTTTTGATAGAAAGCGGATCCATTATTTGGGTCACGTTGTTTCAGAAGATGGCATAGCAATGGATCTGGAAAAGATTGATGCAATCAAGAGTTGGTCAACACCAACAAACATTTCAGAGGTTAGATCATTTATGGGTCTAGTTGGTTACTAAATGAGATTCATTGTAGGATTCTCCAATATTGCACACCCAATAACATCTTTGCAAAATAAAGGAGTAAAATTTGAATGGAGTGCCAAGTGTGAAGAAATTTTTTAGCACTTAAAGGATTTATTAACTAGTGCACCTATTTTAAACAAATTTGATCCAGGCGAGGATTTTTCTGTGTGCACATATGCATGCAAGGAAGAGCTCAGTGGAGTCCTTACACAAATTGGACATGTAATTTGTTATGAGCCCAAAAAATTAAATTATGCCACATGTGACTTAGAGTTGGAAGCCATAGTACATGCTTTAAGGACGTGGAGGCATTACCTTATGGGCAAAGAACTTGAATTAAGGATAGTCGACCATAGTGATCTGAAATACTTGTTTGAACAATCAACATTAAACGCTAGACAAATTAAATGGCTGGAATTTATCAATGAATATGACTTTGATATCAAGGACATAAAAGAAAAAGAGAACAAGGTGGTTGATGCACTCAGTAAAAGGATGCATAAAATGCACGCCACAACCATTAGTATGTACAAGACATATTTAAAAGATAGAATTCTAGAGGTTGTAACAACGGACAAACATCATGTGCAATTTAAAGAAACCTTACAAAAAAATAATGTACAACAAAAATATAAAGATTACATGCTAGAAGAGGATGGAATTCTCTTATTCAGGAATATATTTTATGTTCCCAATTCTCAAGAATTGAGAAAATCAGTTTTAAAGGAAATGCACAATGTATCATACGATGGACATCCAAGACACCAGAAAATTATTACAGTTGTAAGAGGCCAATATTTTTGGCCTAGTATGAAGAGAGATGTCACCGATTATTTGGTATGATGCATCGAATGTCAGAAGGTAAAGGTTGAGAAAATACATCCAACATGATTGTTGTAGCCATTTCCCATTCCTGAATGGAAATGGGAAGTTGTTACATTGATTTTATTACCAAATTTCCTAGGACAACAAGGCAACATGATTCCATCATGATAGTGGTGGACAAACTTACAAAGGCTACACATTTGATTCCAGTAAAAGTAGCTCATAAGGCATCCAATATTGCAAAAATTTATATGAGAGAAATTGATAGGCTACATGGTATGCCTAAGGAAATAGTGTCGGACCGAGATCCCAAATTCACTTGCCAATTTTTGGAAGGGGCTATTTAAAGGATTTGGGACCAATTTGAATTTCAATATAGCATTTCACTAAGAGTCAGATGGGTAGACAGAGAGAATTAATTGGATAATCGAAGACATGTTCAGAATGTATGTAATGGACAAGCCTTCTAGGAGGGAGGACTATATCCATTTAGTTGAGTTTCCTTACAATACTGCGTATCAATAATGGGTATCAATAATCATTGAAGAAGAACCCATTTGAAGCATTGTATGGAAGAAAATGAAACTCACTAGTAAGTTGGGATAACCCAACAGACAAAGTTGTGATTAGGCCATAATTGTCAAAGAAAATGAAAGAACATATGTTAAAGATTAGGCAGAAATTGAGAGTTGCACAAGATAGGTAGAAGAGCTATGCCGATAAAAGAAGAACACAGAGAATTCAAAGTGGGAGAGCACATGTTTTTAAAAGTTAAAGCCAAGAGAAGCTCTCTAAAATTAGGAAGTTGTCCAAAGTTGGCAGCGAGATATTGTGGACCTTTTGAAATTCTAGAAAAGATAGAGCCAGTTTCATACATGCTAGCATTACCTACACCCATGAGAATTCATAATGTGTTCCATTTGTCTTTATTAAAAAAGTATGTACCTGATCCTAATCATGTGATTGATTGGACTGTGATCCAGGTGGAACAAGAAGGGGACTTCCAGGTGGAACCAATGTGCATCATGGACCGAAAGGTCAAAGTGCTTAGGAACATATCCATCATCTTGGTAAAGGTTCAATGGACCTTCTACGGTCCCGAAGACGCTACATGAGAGAACGAGGAAGCCATGCGTGAAGCATACCCGCAATTTTTTGCAAATTTTAAAGAAAAATGAATGTACATATATGCATAAGTGAAGGAAGACTCCATTTTGGTAGTTGGAGTTCATGGAGCCACAACTATGAATTTCCTATCCAACGGATGTGCAGGTTGAGGGGAAAAGAGAGTTGTTGGTTGAAATTGTTGCGTGGGTCATTAAGATGTGGAATTATCAAGTATTTTGATGTAATTTTTATGTGTGTGTGTGTGTAAAGTGCATTGTTATGTGCATTGAGGACAATGTAGTTTGTAGGGGGAGGGGAATGTAACATCCATGTTTTCAAAACCCCAAACTAGCGATGTATATTGTAAATGTAGTGTATGGTCGAGGGCCAAAGTGGTGGAATATGTAAATGATGTAAATTGAATATAATAAATAAAATGTATCACCAGTTGTGTATGGACACAGAACGAGATTTGGGGGATTAGTTTCCACAAGAGAGGGAAAGGGTCCAAGGGGGAAAGCTACCCATGGCTATTAAACCCAAACCCATTTCTTTCTAAATTGTCCTTCTTATGAACCATCCATTTTTTGATTAAGTGTTTCCAAATCCATTCATTGAATTGGTGTAAGAGGGTGAGTGTGAGAAGTCACATCCCATAACTATTGAGAGCATGGGGGATGACTACAATCATATTGGGGAAGCGTGTAAATCAAACAAGTAAGATAAAAAGAGGAAAAATTTGTATGGGTGGAGGGGACATATTTACCATTCATGTATTTGCATAGAGAGTAGTTTTTACATGGAGTTTTTTGGACAACAAAGGAGTTATGGGTGTTGAAACTTAAAGGCAACCATAGTGGGAATGTATGGTGGTTATTTGGAGCTGTAATTTCATGGGAAGAGAGGTTGCGATCTTGTGAACAATTTTTTGTTTGAAACTTTTCAAGAGAAGCAAGAGTTTTGTTGTTGGGCGAATTCATGTTGTAGCTATACAATTCTTGAGGTCCCATCAAAGAGATTTCCTGTCCAACCTATGTTGGAAGCCCTGTAGGGGAGTAGGAAGGCCTAAGGGACTGTGAGAAGTGAAGGGGGATCCTATCCCTTGGGTTATGCAGGTTGTGGTCAAGAGAGCCAGTGGACTGGAATTAGTTGTGGGAATTGTCTGTGAGAGGGGGACTTTAGCCAACCTTAGGGACCACTATCTCTTGTGGATTCATAGCCCCATCTCGGGGGTGAATTGTTGTTGAGAACTGGAACAACAAGTCTAAGGTTGGGAGGAACGTTTGTCCTTTGCAATAGGTTGCATATTTCTTAAGATAAGTGTTCTTATTTGTTGTGTTTATTCATGTTAAATGTTGATATAGTTGTTTTGCATTTTACTCTGAGTTATCTCGGTTATTGTTGCTTGTTGTGAGAAAAACGATGCACTCAAATCTTTATTTATGTGGTTGAATGTTGTTGTCTGTTATTTAGTTATCGTTGTGCACATACAAGTAATTTCATTTACATTTTTAAGTAGCATAAATAGTCGTATAATCTTGAATGTCATGTTGTATGTGTTATTTCCACGTTTAGAATTGGTATTATAAATTTTATTAGGTTGTCTTAGCAGTAGTGTAACCCAGATTGGGTCTATGTGCGTTACAAACCTAACAAAATTAAATCTATGAAGGAATGGCCAATTCCTAAAACCTTGAATAAACTTAGAGGATTCTTAGGATTGACAGGATATTACTGCAAGTTTGTCTGGAAATATGGTCAAGTGGTAGCACCTCTAACAACATTATTAAAGGAAGAATTTTCTTGGACTCAAGAAGCAATCAAAGCTTTTGAAAAACTTAAGGAGGCTATATGTACAACTCTTGTCCTAGCCACACCTGAATTCACAAAAACATTTATTGTGGAGTGTGATGCATTAGGCCATTGCATTGGTACAATTGTAATACAAGAAGGAAGGCCCCTTGCCTTTGAAAGAATCCAACTTAAAGACAAAAACTTACTCAAACTTTTTTATGAAAAAATAAATGTTGGCCATACTACATGCAGTTAAGAAATGATGCCCTTACAAATAGGAAGACACTTCAAAGTAAAAAAAAAATCATGATAGTTTGAAGTACTTATTGGAGCAACGATTATCTTAAGAAGAGTAATAAAAATGGGTTACAAAGATGCTAGGTTATGACTTTGAAATTATCTACAAAAAGGAAAACATAATATTGTGGCAAATGCAATTTCAATGAAAGAAGAAGAAATAGAGGATTCACTATGTGTTATTTCTATTTCATAATATGATTGGGTGGAAGAAGAAATGATAGAATGGAACCAAGATCAAGAGGTATGTATGATAATTCAACAACTACAAGAGGACCCCAGTTCATTAGATAAATTTGTATGGAATAATGATTGTCTATGGTATCATGATCACCTATATTATGTAAGAATTCCCAACTCAAACATAAGGTCCTTATGGAATTGCACACTTCTCCTATAAGAGGACATTTGAAAACTTACCACGGGATTAAGAAGGATTTTTTCTGGGAAGGTCTTAAAACCGATGTCCAAAATTTTGTGTTTGAATGTGTGGTCTACCAATAGAATAATGGAGATACAATCAAGACTTGGGGTCTCCTATAACCAATAGCTATACCAAGCCAATGTTGGCAAGAAGTTCCAATGGATTTTATTACGGGTTTACCCAAATCTGAAGGAAAGACTGCCATCATGGTAGTAGTGAGTCAACTTACAAAGTATGTCCATTTTTGCTTTCTTTGTCATCCTTTTAAAGCAAGTACAATAGTTGCAACATTCATGGAAATAATTCAAAATCTAGATGGAGTCCCCGAGATTATTGTAAGTGACAAAGATCCAATTTTCATTGGAAATTTTGGACTAAATTATTTTCTTATTTGGGTTTTTAGTTGGCTCACAACTCATCTTACCATCCTGAATTCGATGGGAAAACTGAGATTGTGAATAAATGTCTAGAAGGATATCTTCATTGCTTTGAATTTGATAAATATATTGTTGGGTATGTATTATATTCATTGAATGTGTGTGGGGGTGTGTGTGTTATATTCTTTCCAGGTGTGGCGGGGGGGGGGTTCGTTATTTTTTAGTGGTTTTCTAAATTAATCCTGGATTAAGGGATTAGGGTTTTGGTACTTGTAGAATGCCTAAAATATTATATATATATTGTATTGTGAATGGTCAAATTAATACAATGAAGAGTTGACGGGTGCAACACTAAGGAATGTTGGTTTTCTTCCGGTTAAGGGTTTTCAACGTAAATATCTATGCATTGTATGTATGAGCCATTGATTAATTTATGTTTAGCTTAAGAATATGTATGCATTGTTTTACTTCACATGTTTAAAATGTACTTGTGGTATTAGAGCTCATTTTTGGCTTCAGGGGGACGCCTTTTTTATAGATCAAGTTTATTTGTGTGTGTGATAAACCTGGGTTCAATAGAAGATTTGTTGTGGTGATTTGTGTGTTGACAAAGAATGGTGAGCAGTTCTAAAATCAAGATTGAGAAATTTAATGGGAAAATCTTTGAGCTATGGAAGCTCAATATGGAGGACCTTCTTGTAAATAGAGAATAGTGGGTTATTGTGGATCTTAGTACTGCACCTACGGGTATGTTGACAAAATATTGGACGAAGTTGGAAAAGAAGGACATGAGTACAGTCAGATTGTGTCTTTTAGATTCAGTGCTACTGGATGTCTTAAGAGAAGCTACAGTCGAGGCATTATGGGATAACTTAGGGAATTTGTATCAGTCAAAGTCCCTAGTAAACAAATTGTTTCTATGAAAGAGGTTGTATCATCTTAGGATGGAAGATGGAGATTATGTAACAAAGCATCTAAATTCCTTCAATACTCTGGTAATTCAACTTGTTTATGTTTATATTAATCTTGCAGAAGAAGATAAGTGTATTACTTTGTTATGTTCTCTGCCAGACTCCTGGGATAATCTGGTTGTAGAAATGGGTAGTACCACTAAATCTGCATTGTCATATGAGGATGTAGTTACATCCTTGTTACCGAAAGAGATGAGGTGAAAAATCATGAATAGTTAGAGAACAAATGTGTTATTTGTAAGAGGTTGTCCCCTTTATAGGAATAAAACTAAGTCCTTAGGGGGGGGATCTAAATCTAAAGGTAGATATAAATATCCAAGAAATGTTTGAGGAAATGCTGGAAATGTGGTAAATACAAGCATTATAAGAGAGATTGCATGCCTAAGAATGTTGATAAATCAAAGGGATATGATGATGCCTCTTCCACAGGGGTGAAAACCTCCACAGAAGAAGGAGGTCATGTTTACCTAGCGTCTATAGGTACACATGCAGATCATGGTGTATGGTTGATCGACTCTTGTGTATCATTTCATATGACTCCTCATAGGGACTAGTTTTGTGAATATGAAAAGTATGAGGGTGGCAATGTCTTCCTAGGAGATGACTCCAAAACCAAAATCATGGGAAGTGGAAGGGTTAAGCTATTGTTGAAAGATGGAAGGACTAGAACTCTCCCCAGGGTTCTACACATTCCAAATCTAGCTAGGAACCTAATATTTGTAAGTAAGTTGGATGATCCAGTTGTGGATACTTTATTAGGAACTCTATACAAGTTGTTGGGAAGTGTTGAAATGTTCAATAGTACTGAGAGGGGGGGTGAGCCAGTACTGCATATCTTTATTAATTTTTATTCTGATATGATTTTAAAATAGAGCTAGGATTTATACTTGTATTCAGTTATACCATAAATGTACTCATCATAATCACATACAATATTCAAAAAAATTACAAATATAGAGGTGGAAACCCAAATTGTGAAGATCTTAAAAATATTTATAAATGAATATCAATTCATGTAGGAATAACTATCAATGAGGACACCAATCCTTTGTAGGCACCAACCTACAAGTAGATGAAGACACCAATCCNTAGAGGTGGAAACCCAAATTGTGAAGATCTTAAAAATATTTATAAATGAATATCAATTCATGTAGGAATAACTATCAATGAGGACACCAATCCTTTGTAGGCACCAACCTACAAGTAGATGAAGACACCAATCCTTTTATGAGAACCAACTCATAAACCAGGCACCAACTTGCAAATGGATGAGGACACCAATCCTTTGTAGGCACCAACCTACAAACATGCACCAACCTGCAAATGGATGAGGACACCAATCCTCTATAGGAACCAACCTACAAACAAGCATCGGCCTGCAAATGAACGAGGACACGAATCCTTTGTAGGCACCAACTTGCAAATGGATGAGGACACCAATCCTCTCTAGGAACCAACTTGCAAATTGAGCTCCAACTCAATCTTTCCTTGCTCCACCCTGCCACCCTTGAATTTGCATAAATGTCTTAATATTTTTTAATAAACTTCTCCAACATGCTTCATCCTCTATGTGCTCAAGATTTATATCATCGTCATTGTTTATCAACAACTTCTCACAGACCACATAGCCTCTTCTCTTCACACTTTTGCTCATGCGCAGCTCAGGAGCTGATATTCAAGCCATAACACCATTACACCATCGTAACCATGATTTTATTAGGTCTTTGTACACTCGCATCAACTCTATGCACATCCGATTGTATCAACCCATATCCTCTTCAAGTCTTCTAATTTGCTCTCCACTCCCACACACACTAATCTCTCATCAATGTCAATTATATATATAGTTCTAACTAATTTTACGTGGACCTATTTTACATTATGTGTGTACCCAATTGGTT
>SNQJ01S0059978.1:18980-37141 GCA_010110895.2 Picea sitchensis | reverse complement strand
ATTAACAGGTGGGTCCTCCAAAATATTGACCTAGGATATGATTGTGCAAGTACTATTGTGGCAATGGTAACATGGTTGTATGTTGATGTGGCAATATGACTATGCAAATGTTAATGTGGTAGGTTGAGTTAGTAGTTGATTGGGCAAGGGAGTTGACATGGAAGCGTGCAATATCACACATGGTAGTTTTAACATGGTTGAAGATTCAAAGTACATGAGCATTTAATGCATTTCTAAAAAAACAACATAAAGAGGTTCATTGATAGAAACACAATCACAAGGTACACAACATTTTATCCTGGGAAACCCTCATGGGGGAGAAAACCCGACAAAACTTCCTCAATAATAGATTACCAATACAATGTCAAGACAGAGACAAAATCACCAAGAATAAAATAGGACTGAGCACACACCTCTCTTCTCCTTCCTCCTGCAACTGCAACTTCCTTCAAAATATTCGCACTAGAAGTGTGAGTGAGTGTGTGTCCAAGTGAGGCGCCATCCTCACTTATATATACTAGTTGAGGAGGCACTAGGGTTATGTCTCTTCACTAACTAGGGCCGACTTCTTCCAAGAGTGGTTAAAACCACTTTATAAACCCTAGGGGTCGACTTTACAAATACCACCTTATAAATATGGTTTGACCAATCCACAAAAGGGGATTTGGTCTTATACAAGACCCGACATGATCAATCCACAAAAGGGGATTTTCTCTATAAGATAATAACTCAAGAATATTCTTTGAAGTTAAAATATTTCAACACTCCCCCTTAACGAGAAGGGTATTCTACTGACATAACCCAATACAACATCATCACAAGAGAGAGAGAGGGCAACATCATCATCAACATGTGGAACACTGAATGACACATCTACAAATCATTGGAAGTTTTTCTCATCATCAATATCATCATCATTCACAACATGGAGCTAGAGTAGCATCATCATCATCATCTGCATGAAGTTGAAACATCAACATCAATTACATAAATCTAGAACAACAATATCACCAACTCGAGGCCGATACACCATCATCAACATCATGAGGCTGAAACAACAACATCATAAACACGAGGCTGGGACAACAACATCATCAACACGAGGCTAATACATCAACATGAGGTTGAGACAACAACATCATCAACACGAGGTTGAGACAATAACATCATCAACACGAGGCCGAGACAACAACATCATCAACATGAGGCTGAGACAACAACATCATCATCATCATATGGAAACAGAATGAGGCATCTGCAATAACAACATTTTGTAGTACTTTGACAGACCATCCTTACCGGACCTTCGGGATATGCCCAGGAATCATAAGATTCCCTAGGATATAAAATCAAAACAAGGTACCATGTGGTACTCTGACAGACCATCCTTATCGGACCTTCGAGATCTACCTAGGAATCATAAGATTCCCTAGGATATAAAATCCTAACGGAGTTACCACTACTGACCACAGCTGGCATATACATGCACAGGTACTTTGACATACCATCCTTGTCGGACCTTCAGGATCTACCTAGGGATGATCAATCCCCTAGGATATAAAATACTAATGAAGCTACTCGTTGTTGGTCAGGATACTATAGTATCATCAACATCACTCCCCCTTTTGAGGGAGGTCCTTTCAGAGAACACCAAGCTTGTCTAGGAAGTAATCAATTTTCACATGAGATAGAGGCTTCGTCAACACATCTGCAACCTGCTCATCCATGCCAACATATTGGAGCTTTAAAACTCCCCTCTGCACCATATCACGAATGTAGTGGTACCAGATCTCTACGTGCTTCGACTTATCATGGAACACTGGGTTCTCCATCATCTTTATACAACTATGGTTATCACATAGAATCACGGTGGCTTCCATATCCAAGTCGAACAGACCTGTCAACAACTTCTGAAGCCATATGGCTTCACAACTGGTGGAACATGCTGCAATGTATTCTGCTTCTGCCGTGTTGAGAGCAATACTGGATTGCTTCCTGCTTTTCTATGAAGTTGTGGCTAACCCTAGATTGAAACAACATCTTGAAGTGCTCTTTCTATTAGAAGCATTTTCAACCCAATATGAATCAATATAACCATACAGTCTGAAGTCATGATCTCCAGTATAATAGAGACCATAATCCAACGTACACTTAAGGTATCTCATCACATGCTTTGCAACTACAAGGTGAACACATCTAGGCTCTACCAGATACTGACTCAAGGTGTTCACAACAAAGCATATATTTGGCCTGGCATTCGTCAGATACATCAACGAACCAATAATTTGTCTATATAGAGTAGCATCTACCAATTCTGACAAAGTATCAACCAAGAGCTTCAAATTTGTTTCCATGGGTGTGTTCATGGATTTACATTCCAACATGTCAAATATCTTCAATATTTCAACTTCATACTTCCCTTGGTTAAGGAAGATCTTCTCTGGGCTCTTCCAAACTTCAAGACCTAAGAAATAATGCATCAGGCCTAGGTCTTTCATCTCAAACTCTGCAACGAGCTTCTTCTTACAATCTGTTATGATTTTTTCTTCTCCTGTTAAGAATAAGTCATCCACATACAGTAGCAATATAACCGACTCATCATTCATAACCTTGAAGTAAAGGTTAGAATCGACTTTACTCTTAGTAAAGCCCAAGCTCGCCAGGAAACTATCAATTATGCCATACCAAGCTCTAGGAGTTTGCTTCAACCCGTACAGATCTTTCTTCAACTTGCAGGCATGAGTCTTTCTATATTCAACTTCAAACCCTTGTGGTTGTTCTATATACACTTCTTATTCAATAAAACCATTTAAGAAGGTTGTTTTCACATCCATCTGGTGTAACTTCCACTTCATTTTGGTTGCAAGAGCTATGATGTTTCTGATAGAAGTGTATTTGGCTATATGATAAAATGTTTCTTCATAGTCAATACCTTCCTTTTGAGAAAAACCACGAGCCACAAATCTTTCTTTATGTTTTTCAATACTTTTGTCTACTGTGTGTTTTTATCTTGTATATCCACTTGGAAGATACCACATCTTTGTTCTTTGGTCCGGGAACTACTTCCCATACATCATTCTTTATATTGGACTAGTATTCTTTTGTCATGGCATCCACCCATTATTTCTTCTAAATGGCTTCTTCAAAGCAAGTAGGTTCCTTTTCTACGAGATCACACATCAAGGCCATATAACCGGAGAATGGCTTAGGTTTGTTGCTTTGTCTCATGGTTCCTTCTATGGCACCATACTTCTCTACATATTGAATAAGTTCCCTTGTCCAAGATATAATTATCTTGGGAGAGATCGACATCCGGGGAGGTTCTTGAGATTCCATTATATCATGATCTTCTGGAATCTCATCATCAGGGGTAATTGTAACTTCATTCACTGGTTCTGCAACTCTGGGAGCTACGGGTTCTTCTTCATATACTTCTTAAAGATGGCATTTCCTTCATCTTTTGAGTGTTGCATATTCATCAAAGGTTACATCTCTTTTGATCTCAATATGATGGTAACCTGGTGTGTAAATTTTGAAGGCCTTAGAGACCTCACAATATCCAACAAATATTCCCTTCTTTCCTGAAGGTTCCAACTTAGTTCTCCTTTCTTCTGGAATGTGTACAAACACTAGACAACCAAATATTTTTAGATGGATTACTTCTGGCTTCTTTCCGGTGAACATTTCTTCAAGGGTTTTGAATCCAAGTGCACTATGGGATAATCTGTATTGGACATAAATTGTTGTTCTTGCTGCTTCAGCCCATAAGTGCATTGGAAGATCTTGATCGTGAATCATAGTCTTTACTGCTTCCATAATTGTTTTGTTCTTTCTTTCTGCTACACCATTTTGTTGAGGATTATAGGGACTGGTGAGCTCTCTCTTAATCCCGACATATCTGCAAAATCTTCCAAATTCATTTGAGGTGTACTCTCCTCCATTATCTGACCTCAGTATCTTGATTTTTCTTTCGGAGAGGTTTTATACCAAGGCTTTGAATTCCTTGAACTTTCTGAGTACTTCAACTTTTGATTTCAAGAAATAAACCCAAGTCTTACGAGAGTAATCATCAATAAATGATACATAGTATACATACCCGCTTAGAGAGGTTGATGGCATTGGACCGCATACATATGAGTGGATGAGCTCCAAGATTCCTTTTGCTTTATTTTCGCTCTTTGGGAAATGATTCTTTATGTTCTTTCCTTGTGCACATCCCTTGAATACACCTTCATGATCATCCTTAAATTTTGGTAAACATGTAACTACCTTTCTTACATATAGTAAGGCTTTGTAGTTGATGTGATCTAGTCTTCTATGCCAAAGTTCACAAGAAATTTCAGTAGAGTGTGTTGAAGCTACATTTGAGTGACCTTTTAACTTGTACAAACCACCTTCTTCTGTTCCAATAACAACTGCATCTTCTATAGTTTTTCCTTTATACCACATAAGAACTTCACCATCTATGAATGCAACACTGAAACCTTTCTTATCTAGGGCTGAGATAGAAAGTAAGTTATTTGTCAATCCTGGTACATAGAGTACATCCTTCATTCTCATCGGAGTTCCTGAATCAAGTTTGTAGGTGGATTCTCCCATTGCTTTGATAGGGTACCGATAATCATCTCCAAGTGAAACTTTCTGGGGGAAATACTTTTATGTAAGGCTAGAGAGAATGTATTTATGTCATGTCATGTGCTTAGAGGCACCGTTATCTATGAGCCAATTGTCCTCTCCAGGCATCACAGATCCTGAGAGGGTGAAAAACAAAACACAATCTTCAATTTCTTCTTTAGTCAACTTCTTGGGTGGCTCATCATCTTCAGCTATGTGGGAATGGTGTCTTTTATTATTTCTCTTCTTGTATTTTTCTCTTCTGGCAGGACAATTCTTAGCAATGTGTCCCATCTTATCACAATGATAACATTGATAAGAGGAGAAATATTTTCCCTTTCTTTGACCCTTATGATATTTTTGGAATCTCTTTGGAGGGTGAGATTCTTTATGAAAATGAGTCTCCTTTTGGAAATGAGACATTGTATTTCCATCTTTAGCATGAGTAGCTAGGGCTTGATCTTCATCCCTTAATAGTACGACTTCTCGGTTGGCTATTCTTGCTTCTTCTTGAACACATTCTTCCCATAGACTGTCAAATTGGAGTTTCTCTTTTCTTGCACAGATAATTTGGATGAAGGCATCCCAAGGTCTTGTGAGACCATTAAGAGTTTTCATGATGAGTTCATCTTCATCCAAGTTGTCTCCAATTGCTTCTAATTGTTCCTTGAATTGAGTAACCCTAGATAAATAGTCTTGAACTGTTTCTCCTTTCTGCATCTTTGTATTCTTGAGTTGGGTTCTCAATTTCATATTCTAGTTAATGTTGTTTCCCTCATCCATTCTGGTTAGGGCATCAAACATCTATTTTGGAGTATTCTTAGAAGACACTCGAGGGATCAAGTGGTCTTTAATAGAATCTGCAATTATTCTTTTGGCCCTAATCATATCCTTCTTGTACTCTCTTTGGTTGCTTCTTTTTCGAGTTTCAGTACATTTTATTTTATGAATTTGCAAGGTCAATCTCTTTAAGAATGAGTCCAATTCTGTACTTCCAGGCACGAAAATTTTCCACACCTTCTAACTTGTCAACAAGCTTGGTGCTTGCAGACATATTGACTTGGAGCTAGGAAAATGACCAGAAAATGAATCTGAACTTACCAAGAGATGCACTGGGCTAAGGCGAGTTGGCTGGAGTTGATTGTTTCCAAAAATTCCAAGATTTAACCCTTGAAACTTGACCTGTGCAAATCTGGACTGGTACTTCTAGTACTAGTTTTGGTTTTCTGGTACCAGTCAAAACAAGGGTTTGACTTTCTGGATAATCTGGCCACTGAAAAGGTGTGCTCAAGCTACCAAAGGATGCGCTAGGGTAGGGCACACTTCCCTAGATAGTTTTTAGTCATAAATTCCTCTCCAATAAAAAGCCCTAATTTCCTTGTACGACAACAACGACGTTTTTACATACCCAGTGAAAGGTGCTCTATTCATTCAAGCTCCGATACCATGTTAATTTTAATGTTGTTATTAGGTTATTTCCAAATTACATGAGCATTTAATGCATTTCTAAAACAATAGCATAAAGAGGATCACTGGTAGAAACACAATCACAAGGTACACAACATTTTATCCATGGAAACCCTCATTGGGGAGAAAACCCAACAAAAATTACTCGATAATAGATTGCCAATACAATGTCAAGACTAAGACAAAATCACCACGAATAAACTAGGATTGAGCATGCACCTCTCTTCTCCTTCCTCCTGCAACTGCAACTTCCTTCAAAATATGCGCACTAGAAGTGTGAGTGAGTGTGTGTCCAAGTGAGGCGCCATCCTCACTTGTATATACTAGTTGAGGAGGCACTAGGGTTATGTCTCTTCACTTAGTAGGGWTGACTTCTTCCAAGAGTGGTTAAAACCACTTTATAAACCCCAGGGGMCGACTTTACAAATACCACCATATAAATATGGTTTGACCAATATACAAAACAGGATTTGGTCTTATACAAGACCTGACATGATCAATCCACAAAAGGGGATTTGATCTATGAGATAATAACTCAAGRATATTCTTYRAAGTTACAATATTTCAACTCATATAACTTTTGAATGCATGTCAAAGACATGTTCAATTTTTATACGATTGAAACTAGTAGTTGTGTTGAATTTTTGAAGAACATCAAATCCCTTCTTCCAGATCTGAAACCAAACCTGCAAATCTCCTTTTATCAGTGTTGAAGATCCATTCTTGTGGTTTTCTTTTAGCGAATTTCGTCCACCGTGTAGGAAATATGAACATTCCATTGCATCCAAAGCAATTATTTTAGTGAGATATTCCTTTCTTTTAGTTGAAAAAGGACTTCATTTACCTAACATATAAAGATATTCTATGACCTATCACCTTCATCCATTTCTAAGGGGCAAAAACTATGTTTTGTACAACTTTGTATTTTAAATTACTTTGACATGTTCATAGTTTATATGGAAAAGTTCTTTACGGTTTCTTGGTTTTTCCAGTTCCATCTGATAGTGTATTCCAACATTTTTTTAATGGACATTAAGGTTTTAGGCCTCCCTGACCTTTTCTGTTCATAGGCATCGAGGCCCTTTTTGGATTTGCCAATATTCCTCGAGCTCAACTTCTCATAGCTTTTGGCGGGCCTCTACCACTACTCAAGCCTCTTTGTTGGCACATTGTTCCTTTTCCGACACCCTTTGCCTTAGTTCTCAAAGATGTTGCCACCCTAACTTCGAAGGTGGTTCCCCCATTGGTGGAAACATTTCCTATTGGAACTCATTTTGAGTGGTGCATTTCCCCCCAGCTTTAATTTTGAGTGGTACTCAATCATTCCTTGGAGAAAACACCCCCACCATGTGGCCCTTCCATGGACATTTATTTATCCATTGATAGAAACACTTGAGACTACACCCACCTGAAGCACCAACATGCAATCATTACCAAAAAACTAGGACATGCCACATTAGACACTTGAATGAAAACCCTTGCCACTTCAATGCCACATAGATAGATTGGACTAAAATGTAGGCCCTTGATAGATAGGAGAGACACATGGACTACCATGCAAAAGTGACATATCAACATCCCTGCGACATCACATACCATGCCATGTTGTACACTTGCAAACTACCACATTTTCAAAATTACAACTCGTCAACCATGTTAATGCTACCATGGGTAATATTGCATGTTTCCATACAAACTACCATATGGTCTACCATGTAAACTCCCTTGCCTAGTCAACTACTAACTTGACCTACCACATAAACGTTTTCATATTCATATTGCCACATTAACATACAACCATGTTACCATTTCCACATTAGTACTTGCACAATCATATCACAGGTCAACATTTTGGAGGACCCGCCTTTATTACCCTTTTTAATTTTGAAGGCGAATTTCAAATGGGAATAACTATATCATTCTAAGTTTGTTTTTAATGTATTTTTTTGCAAAGTGCATCTTTTTTCATTCTATGTGCACCAATGTGATTGGTTTCTACAAATTTCACTATGTGGGTCTTTTATGTTTCTCAACTTTCTCGAATCCCCCCACCATGAATCCACATTTTTGGAATTTCTGAAGGGCATATATTGGTCACCCATACACCTTTGTGAGTGTATTTTTTTTAAGTGCATTAGTTCTCATGTAATTTGTAGTGGCACAAGCAATGTCTATTTTGATAGTTATTTTATTTATTTTCTTTATTACAAATAATCCAAATGAAATATGTTTAACTAGTATTAATTATTATTCATTGAAATCTTACATCGAAGATATGTTGAGAAGCATGGGACTATTCAATATTTATCTAGGAACACAACTGGCATCTTCGAATGCCATAAAGAAATCCTTGTTATGGATTGACACTATTAGTTATGGATTGTGCTACCACTACAACCTATCTTTTGCTCATCCAATTGATTGCTCGTCCAAATAGGTTAAACACATACCCACTTGTAGATTCTCTGTGATCCAGATCTCTAGCCCATTATGCATCAACAAACCCATGTATGTTCAACAATCCTTCGATTCTTGGTCTTCCCCGATAGCACAATCCATAACTAGTAGTGCCATGAAAATACCTGAAAACCCTCTTTGTTGTTATCCAATGGCCCTTCCCTGGTTTCAATATATACCTACTCAAAACTCCCACAACATGTACAATTTCTGGTCTAGTACAAACCGTTGCATACATCAAACTTCTAACCACACTAACATACTAAACATGGGACATGTCCTCTTCCTCTTCCCGTGTCTCAGGACACTTATCTGCATATAACTTTACAAATATAGGAAAAGGAACCTTGACTAGATTACACTCCTTCATATTAAACCTCTGCAATATTGTCTTGCCATATTTTCTCTTATTCAACCAAAGTTTCATGTTTGCACGATCTCTTTTAATCTCCATTCCTAGAATGAAGTTAGCAACACCAAGATCCTTCGTGTCAAATTTGTAGGATAGTTGTGATTTCACCTCCTTAATAACATACATGTTGTTTCCAACCAACAACATGACATCGACATACAACACAATGATAAACCTTGCTTCTCACAAATCCTAGTCCAAGGATGTATATGTCAAACGTTTGGTACCACATCCTAGGTGATTGCTTCAGACCATATATAGACTTCTTTGATTACACACCAACTCTTTCTTTCCCTTCATTACAAAGACTTATGGCTGTTTCATGTAGATTTCTTCTTCTAGATTCCCATGTAGGAACGTTATCTTCACATCCACCTGTTCTACTTCAAAATTAGAAGCAACAACAACAGATAAAATAAATCTAATATAAATTAACTTAGCAACAAGAGAAATTTTTTCACCAAAGTCAATTCCCTCTACTTGGGAATAACCTTTTGCTACTAACCAAGCTCTGTATTTCTCCACTTTTCCTTCCACATTTAACTTGTTTTTAAACAACCATTTTCTACCAACATATTTTCTTCTAGTTGGCAACTCAACTAGATATTGAGCCTCATTCTTATCCAAGGCATTCATCTCTTCAACCATGTGCTTCTTGCAAAGTTTACTCTCTTTTGAATTCATTGCTTCCTTGACAGTTCTGCGATCATCATCTGTAATAGATAAAGCAAAGTTAGAACAAAAATCAGGTGGACTATACCCTTTTGGTTTCTTTCTTTCCCTCAATGATCTCCTCAATACTGGAGTATGAGGTTCTTCTTCTTATGATTCATCGTCTTTTGTTGAGTTGGATTTTGCATCATTTGACTCAAAATCTAATTTCTCAGGTTCTTCTTGCCTTGGTGGGATTTCCTATTTGGGAACATCTTTAACCTCTCAAAAAACAACATCCCAGTTGTATACAACCTTCTAATTTTATGGGTTCCAAATTTTAAATCCTTTTATACCATATTTATAACCAACAAAGATACATTGTTCAGAGTTATTATCTAGCTTACTCCTATTTTCCTTTAGAACATATACATATGTATCATAGCCAAACACTCTGATATTTTCAAGAGAGGGTTTCTTACCATTTCATACCTCATGTGGAATTTTTTCATCCAAAGTTGATGAGAGTTATCAATTGACCAAGTAACATGGAGTACCCACTGCCTCTACCGATAATTCTTGTCCTAAATCAACACCACTAAGCATGCTCCTTGATTTTTCCATCAACGTCATGTTTATCCTTTTTTCAACTCTATTCTTTTGAGGTGTGTATGGAGTAGTCTTATGCCTTGCTATACTGCACTTCTTACAGAATTGTTCGAATTCATTTCCACAAAGTTCTCCACCGTTATCCATCCCTAGTACGTTTATTTTCTTCTCTATCTGATTTTCTAGCATAGCATTAAACTCTTTAAATTTATCAAATACCTCAGTTTTATTCCTAAGAAAATAAATCCATGTGTTCCTTGAGAAATCATCTACGAATGAAACATGATACACAGATTTACCTAGTGATGGAACATGCACATGTCCAAACACATCATTGTGTATCAACTTTAAGACCCCCTTTGCTCTTGTAGCACTAGATGGGAATCTTACTTGATTATGTTTACCATATATGAAATGTTCATAGAAATCAAAATCCAGGGCTCAATTAGAAATACATTCAACCATACCTTTACCGTGTAGTGTTTTAAGGCCCTTTTCTCCAATATGTCCCAGTCTTTGATGCCACAACATGGTCTTCTTTCTAGGGATAATATAGATCCTGGCTTCTTTATTTCTCTGCTCAAGGACAATAGAATTGTTACACCCATCAATATAAGTACTCCCATGTTGGATAGTTTGTTTTTTGTGTTATTAATGTCAAAACTATAGGGGGGGTTTGCTTGTTTGATTATTTAACAAAGTGCTCAATGACAAGTTGTTTGTGTTAGGATGTCAACACTGGTATGATCACATCAAGTGATTGTAGATAAGAATATGATGACATCTACCGACATGGTAGTGCTGTAGATTAAAAATTGTTGAGATATCTAACAAAATGTAGTCCACACTGAAGGTCTCTTATCATCCACCATGTCAATGCCTATGTGATCTCTCAAGAGCAGTTGGATGTGACAAGAGTTTACATGCATGCACAATCATGTTCAAACCTGTGAACAACAAGGAAATTTGATGTTTGAATGGTAGATAATAATGACTCGAATGATGCAAATAAATTGATGGAAAGAATATCCGCGGTGGTGATAAAGCCACGTGGAAGGATCGCAATGTGGCGACGTGGCAGAACCAAGATCGTTGATCTTTATAGAGCAATGGAAGATGTAAACGACACAACCAATAATTGTAGCAAGCCTCTAATTTGGCGAAACCACCATCTATAATAGAATCGTTAATTGAATCAGTGAGGAGGAATATCAACCATCGATCACAGAATGGATCAATGATGATCCATTCAAACAATATTGTGTGGCCCACAGCCATAACCTTGGCAATCATATTAAAGAAGATCGAACGACAAAGATCTTGTCATCCATCGGGAGAGGAGATCAACGAATCTCATCAAATTGTGGGCGACTAACTAGCATGTGGGTTAATAGAAAGGCAGACCGTCGCAATTTCAACATGTGTTCAAAATGAAATACATACATCGATGCATTGTTTATTTTCCCCCCTGCCTTGAGATCGGAGTCAAGGGTCTAACCCCCCGAAATAAATCCCGTGGTCCCACGCGCTTGGTTCTATTCCCATTGAGCCACTAATTGTAGTGATCCTCTAATTTGGCAGAACCACTATCTATAATAAAACTGCTAACTAAATCAGTGAGGAGGAAGATCGACCATTGATCATAGAATGGATCAACAGTGATCCATTAAAACAATATCGTGTGGCCCACAAAAAAACCTTGGCAATCATATTAAAGAAGATCGAACGAAGGAGATCTTATCGTCCATCGAGAGAGGAGATCATCGACTCTCGTCAAATTGTGGGCGACTAACTAACACGTGGGTTAATATAAAGGCACGCCCTCGCAATTTCAACATGTGTTCAAAAGGAAATACATGCATCGACACATTGTTTATTGTGCCCCATGCCTCGAGATCCAAGTCAAGGGTTTAACCCCTTGAAATAAAGCCTGTGGTCCCATGTGCTTGGTTCTATGCCCATTGGGCTAATTCAAGTAACAAAGCAAAATAAGCCCTGGGGGCTTATACCCTGTGCAAATATTTTCAACGACAGAGAATGCTTTGGTCGGCTTGAAGAACCAATTGGGTACACACATAATGTAAAATAGGTCCACGTAAAATTAGTTAGAACTATATATATAATTGACATTGATGAGAGATTAGTGTGTGTGGGAGTGGAGAGCAAATTAGAAGACTTGAAGAGGATATGGGTTGATACAATCGGATGTGCATAGAGTTGATGCGAGTGTACAAAGACCTAATAAAATCATGGTTACGATGGTGTAATGGTGTTATGGCTTGAATATCAGCTCCTGAGCTGCGCATGAGCAAAAGTGTGAAGAGAAGAGGCTATGTGGTCTGTGAGAAGTTGTTGATAAACAATGACGATGATATAAATCTTGAGCACATAGAGGATGAAGCATGTTGGAGAAGTTTATTAAAAAATATTAAGACATTTATGCAAATTCAAGGGTGGCAGGGTGGAGCAAGGAAAGATTGAGTTGGAGCTCAATTTGCAAGTTGGTTCCTAGAGAGGATTGGTGTCCTCATCCATTTGCAAGTTGGTGCCTACAAAGGATTCGTGTCCTCGTTCATTTGCAGGCCGATGCTTGTTTGTAGGTTGGTTCCTATAGAGGATTGGTGTCCTCATCCATTTGCAGGTTGGTGCATGTTTGTAGGTTGGTGCCTACAAAGGATTGGTGTCCTCATCCATTTGCAAGTTGGTGCCTGGTTTATGAGTTGGTKCTCATAAAAGGATTGGTGTCTTCATCTACTTGTAGGTTGGTGCCTACAAAGGATTGGTGTCCTCATTGATAGTTATTCCTACATGAATTGATATTCATTTATAAATATTTTTAAGATCTTCACAATTTGGGTTTCCACCTCTATATTTGTAAATGTTTTGAATATTGTATGTGATTATGATGAGTACATTTATGGTATAACTGAATACAAGTATAAATCCTAACTCTTTAAAATCATATCAGAATAAAAATTAATAAAAATATGCAGTACTGGCTCACCCCCCCTCTCAGTACTATTGAACATTTCAACACTTCCCAACAACTTGTATAGAGTTCCATACTAAACTACCCTCATCAACACCATTGCTCCTCATATCATCTTGCAAGTGCCCTTTCCTAATAAAGTATCCACAACTAGATCATCCAACTTACTTACAAATATTAGGTTCCTAGCTAGATTTGGAATGTGTAGAACCCTGGGGAGAGTTCTAGTCCTTCCATCTTTCAACAATATCTTAACCCTTCCACTTCCCATGATTTTGGTTTTGGAGTCATCTCCTAGGAAGACATTGCCACCCTCATACTTTTCATATTCACAAAACTAGTCCCTATGAGGAGTCATATGAAATGATACACAAGAGTCGATCAACCATACACCATGATCTACATGTGTACCTGCAGATGCTAGGTAAGCATCACCTCCTTCTTTTGTGGAGGTTTTCACCCTTGTGGAAGAGGCATCATCATATCCCTTTGATTTATCAACATTCTTGGGCATGCGATCTCTCTTATAATGCTTGTATTTACCACATTTCCAGCATTTCCTCAAACATTTCTTGGATATTTATATCTACCTTTAGATTTAGATATCCCCCTAAAGACTTATTTGTATTCCTATAAAGGGGACAACCTCTTACAAATAACACATTTGTTCTCTAACTATTCATGATTTTTCACCTTATCTCTTTCAGTAACAAGGATGTAACTACATCCTCATACGACAATGCAGATTTAGTGGTACTACCCATTTCTACAACCAGATTATCCCAAGAGTCTGGCAGAGAACATAACAAAGTAATACACTTATCTTCTTCTGCAAGATTAATATAAACATAAACACGTTGAATTACCAGAGTATTGAAGGAATTTAGATGCTTTGTTACATAATCTCCATCTTCCATCCTAAGATGATACAACCTCTTTCATAGAAACAATTTGTTTACCAGGGACTTTGACTGATACAAATTCCCTAAGTTATCCCATAATGCCTCGACTGTAGCTTCTCTTAAGACATTTAGTAGCACTGAATCTAAAAGACACAATCTGATTGTACTGATGTCCTTCCTTTCCAACTTCGTCCAATATTTTGTCAACATACCTGTAGGTGCAGTACCAAGATCCACAATAACCCACTATTCTCTATTTACAAGAAGGTCCTCCATCTTGAGCTTCCATAGCTCAAAGATTTTCCCATTAAATTTCTCAATCTTGATTTTAGAACTGCTCACCATTCTTTGTCAACACACAAATCACCACAACAAATCTTCCACTGAACCCAGGTTGATCACACACACAAATAAACTTGATCTATCAAAAAGGCGCCCCCCTGAAGCCAAAAATGAGCTCTGATACCACAAGTACGTTTTAAACATGTGAAGTAAAACAATGCATACATATTCTTAAGCTAAACATAAATTAATCAATGGCTTATACATACAATGCATAGATATTTAAGTTGAAAACCCTTAATCGAAAGAAAACCAACATTCCTTAGTGTTGCACATGTCAACTCTTCATTGTATTAATTTGACCATTCACAATACAATATATATAATATTTTAGGCATTCTACAAGTACCAAAACCCTAATCCCTTAATCCAGGATTAATTTAGAAAACCACTAAAAAATAGCGAACCCCCCCCGCCACACCTGTAAAGAATATAACACACACACCCCCACACACATTCAATGAATATAATACATACCCAACAATATATTTATCAGATGCAAAGCAATGAAGATATCCTTCTAGACATTTATTCACAATCTCAGTTTTCCCATCGAATTCAGGATGGTAAGATGAGTTGTGAGCCAACTAAAAACCCAAACAAGAAAATAATTTAGTCCAAAATTTCCAATGAAAATTGGATCTTTGTCACTTACAATAATCTCGGGGACTCCATATAGCTTTTGAATTATTTCCATGAATGTTGCAGCTACTGTACTTGCTTTAAAAGGATGACAAAGAAAGAAAAAATGGACATACTTTGTAAGTTGATTCACTACTACCATGATGGCAGTCTTTCCTTCAGATTTGGGTAAACCCGTAATAAAATCCATTGGAACTTCTTGCCAACATTGGCTTGGTATAGCTATTGGTTGTAGGAGACCGCAAGTCTTGATTGTATCTCCATTATTCTATTGGTAGACCACACATTCAAACACAAAATTTTGGACATCGGTTTTAAGACCTTCCCAGAAAAAATCCTTCTTGATCCCGTGGTAAGTTTTCAAATGTCCTCTTATAGGAGAAGTGTGCAATTCCAGAAGGACCTTCTGTTTGAGTTGGGAATTCTTACATAATATAGGTGATCATGATACCATAGACAATCATTATTCCATACAAATTTATCTAATGAACTTGGGTCCTCTTGTAGTTGTTGAATTATCTTACATACATCTTGATCTTGGTTCCATTCTATCATTTCTTCTTCCACGCAATCATATTATAAAATAGAAATAACACATAGCAAATCCTCTATTTCTTCTTCTTTCATTGAAATTGCATTTGCCACAATATTATGTTTTCCTTTTTTGTAGATAATTTCAAAGTCATAACCTAGCATCTTTGTAACCCATTTTTGTTACTCTTCTTAAGATAATCGTTGCTCCAATAAGTACTTCAAACTATCGTGATTTTTTTTTTACTTTGAAGTGTCTTCCTATTGGTAAGGGCATCATTTCTTAACTGCATGTAGTATGGCCAACACTTATTTTTTCATAAACAAGTTTGAGTAAGTTTTTGTCTTTAAGTTGGCTTCTTTCAAAGGAAAGGGGCCTTCCTTCTTGTATTACAACTGTACCAATGCAATGGTCTGATGCATCACACTCCACAATAAATGTTTTTGTGAGGTGTGGCTAGGACAAGAGTTGTACATATAGCCTCCTTAAGTTTTTCAAAAGCTTTGATTGCTTCTTGAGTCCAAGAAAATTCTTCCTTTAATAATGTTGTTAGAGGTGCTACCATTTGACCATATTTCCAGACAAACTTGCAGTAATATCCTGTCAATCCTAAGAATCCTCTAAGTTTATTCAATGTTTTAGGAATTGGCCATTCCTTCATAGATTTAATTTTGTTAGGTTTGTAACGCACCTAGACCCAATCTGGGTCACACTACTGCTAAGACAACCTAATAAAATTTATAATACCAATTCTAAACGTGGAAATAACTCATACAACATGACATTCAAGATTATACGACTATTTATGCTACTTAAAAATGTAAATGCAATTACTTGTATGTGCACAACAATAACTAAATAACACACAACAACATTCAACCACATAAATAAAGATTCGAATGCATCATTTTTCTCACAACAAGCAACAATAACCGAGATAACTCAGAGTAAAATGCACAACAACTATATCAACATTTAACATGAATAAACACAACAAATAAGAACACTTATCTTAAGAAATATGCAACCTATTGCAAAGGACAGACGTTCCTCCCAACCTTAGACTTGTTGTTCCAGTTCTCAACAATAATTCACCCCCGAGATGGGGTTATGAATCCACAAGAGATAGTGGTCCCTAAGGCTGGCTAAAGTCCCCCTCTCACAGACAATTCCCACAACTAATTCTAGTCCATTGGCTCTCTTGACCACAACCTTCATAACCCAAGGGATAGGATCCCCCTTCACTTCTCATAGTCCCTCAGGCCTTCCTACTCCCCTCCAGGGCTTCCAACATAGGTTGGACAGAAAATCTCTTTGATGGGACCTCAAGAATTCTATAGCTACAACATGAATTCGCCCAACAACAAAACTCTTGCTTCTCTTGAAAAATTTCAAAAAAAAAATTGTTCACAAACTCGCAACCTCTCTTCCCATGAAATTACAGCTCCACATAACCACCATACATTCCCACTATGGTTGCCTTTAAGTTTCAGCACCCATAACTCCTTTGTTGTCCAAAAAACTCCATGTAAAAACTACTCTCTATGCAAAAACATGAATGGTAAATATGTCCCCTCCACCCATACGAATTTTTCCTCTTTTTATCTTACTTGTTTGATTTACACGCTTCCCCAATATGATTGTAGTCATCCCCCATGCTCTCAATAGTTATGGGATGTGACTTCTCACACCCACCCTCTTACACGAATTCAATGAATGGCTTTGGAAACACTTAATCAAAAAATGGAAGGTTCATAAGAAGGACAATTTAGAAAGAAATGGGTTTGGGTTTAATAGCCATGGGTAGCTTTTCCCCTTGGACCCCTTCCCTCTCTTGTGGAAACTAATCCTCCAAATCTCGTTCTGTGTCCATACACAACTGGCGATACATTTTATTTATTATATTCAATTTACATCATTTACATATTACATCACTTTGGCCCTCGACCATACACTACATTTACAATATACATCGCTAGTTTGGGGTTTTGAAAACATGGATGTTACATTCCCCTCCCCCTACAAACTACATTGTCCTCAATGCACATAACAATGCACTTTACACACACACACACACACACACACACACACACACACACACATAAAAATTACATCAAAATACTTGATAATTCCACATCTTAATGACCCACGCAACAATTTCAACCAACAACTCTCTTTTCCCCTCAACCTGTACATCCGTTGGATAGGAAATTCATAGTTGTGGCTCCAGGAACTCCAACTGCCAAAATGGAGTCTTCCTTCACTTATGCATATATGTACATTCATTTTTCTTTAAAATTTGAAAAAAATTGCTGGTATGCTTCACGCATGGCTTCCTTGTTCTCTCATGTAGCGTCTTCGGGACCGTAAAAGGTCCACTGAACCTTTACCAAGATGATGAATATGTTCCTAAGCACTTTGACCTTTCGGTCCATGATGCACATTGGTTCCACCTGGAAGTCCCCTTCTTGTTCCACCTGGATCACAGTCCAATCAATCACATGATTAGGATCAGGTACATACTTTTTTAATAAAGACAAATGG
>SNQJ01S0059978.1:8897-18970 GCA_010110895.2 Picea sitchensis | reverse complement strand
CCCTACTAAGTGAAGAGACATAACCCTAGTGCCTCCTCAACTAGTATATACAAGTGAGGATGGCGCCTCACTTGGACACACACTCACTCACACTTCTAGTGCGCATATTTTGAAGGAAGTTGCAGTTGCAGGAGGAAGGAGAAGAGAGGTGCATGCTCAATCCTAGTTTATTCGTGGTGATTTTGTCTTAGTCTTGACATTGTATTGGCAATCTATTATCGAGTAATTTTTGTTGGGTTTTCTCCCCAATGAGGGTTTCCATGGATAAAATGTTGTGTACCTTGTGATTGTGTTTCTACCAGTGATCCTCTTTATGCTATTGTTTTAGAAATGCATTAAATGCTCATGTAATTTGGAAATAACCTAATAACAACATTAAAATTAACATGGTATCGGAGCTTGAATGAATAGAGCACCTTTCACTGGGTATGTAAAAACGTCGTTGTTGTCGTACAAGGAAATTAGGGCTTTTTATTGGAGAGGAATTTATGACTAAAAACTATCTAGGGAAGTGTGCCCTACCCTAGCGCATCCTTTGGTAGCTTGAGCACACCTTTTCAGTGGCCAGATTATCCAGAAAGTCAAACCCTTGTTTTGACTGGTACCAGAAAACCAAAACTAGTACTAGAAGTACCAGTCCAGATTTGCACAGGTCAAGTTTCAAGGGTTAAATCTTGGAATTTTTGGAAACAATCAACTCCAGCCAACTCGCCTTAGCCCAGTGCATCTCTTGGTAAGTTCAGATTCATTTTCTGGTCATTTTCCTAGCTCCAAGTCAATATGTCTGCAAGCACCAAGCTTGTTGACAAGTTAGAAGGTGTGGAAAATTTTCGTGCCTGGAAGTACAGAATTGGACTCATTCTTAAAGAGATTGACCTTGCAAATTCATAAAATAAAATGTACTGAAACTCGAAAAAGAAGCAACCAAAGAGAGTACAAGAAGGATATGATTAGGGCCAAAAGAATAATTGCAGATTCTATTAAAGACCACTTGATCCCTCGAGTGTCTTCTAAGAATACTCCAAAATAGATGTTTGATGCCCTAACCAGAATGGATGAGGGAAACAACATTAACTAGAATATGAAATTGAGAACCCAACTCAAGAATACAAAGATGCAGAAAGGAGAAACAGTTCAAGACTATTTATCTAGGGTTACTCAATTCAAGGAACAATTAGAAGCAATTGGAGACAACTTGGATGAAGATGAACTCATCATGAAAACTCTTAATGGTCTCACAAGACCTTGGGATGCCTTCATCCAAATTATCTGTGCAAGAAAAGAGAAACTCCAATTTGACAGTCTATGGGAAGAATGTGTTCAAGAAGAAGCAAGAATAGCCAACCGAGAAGTCGTACTATTAAGGGATGAAGATCAAGCCCTAGCTACTCATGCTAAAGATGGAAATACAATGTCTCATTTCCAAAAGGAGACTCATTTTCATAAAGAATCTCACCCTCCAAAGAGATTCCAAAAATATCATAAGGGTCAAAGAAAGGGAAAATATTTCTCCTCTTATCAATGTTATCATTGTGATAAGATGGGACACATTGCTAAGAATTGTCCTGCCAGAAGAGAAAAATACAAGAAGAGAAATAATAAAAGACACCATTCCCACATAGCTGAAGATGATGAGCCACCCAAGAAGTTGACTAAAGAAGAAATTGAAGATTGTGTTTTGTTTTTCACCCTCTCAGGATCTGTGATGCCTGGAGAGGACAATTGGCTCATAGATAACGGTGCCTCTAAGCACATGACATGACATAAATACATTCTCTCTAGCCTTACATAAAAGTATTTCCCCCAGAAAGTTTCACTTGGAGATGATTATCGGTACCCTATCAAAGCAATGGGAGAATCCACCTACAAACTTGATTCAGGAACTCCGATGAGAATGAAGGATGTACTCTATGTACCAGGATTGACAAATAACTTACTTTCTATCTCAGCCCTAGATAAGAAAGGTTTCAGTGTTGCATTCATAGATGGTGAAGTTCTTATGTGGTATAAAGGAAAAACTATAGAAGATGCAGTTGTTATTGGAACAGAAGAAGGTGGTTTGTACAAGTTAAAAGGTCACTCAAATGTAGCTTCAACACACTCTACTGAAATTTCTTGTGAACTTTGGCATAGAAGACTAGATCACATCAACTACAAAGCCTTACTATATGTAAGAAAGGTAGTTACATGTTTACCAAAATTTAAGGATGATCATGAAGGTGTATTCAAGGGATGTGCACAAGGAAAGAACATAAAGAATCATTTCCCAAAGAGCGAAAATAAAGCAAAAGGAATCTTGGAGCTCATCCACTCATATGTATGCGGTCCAATGCCATCAACCTCTCTAAGCGGGTATGTATACTATGTATCATTTATTGATGATTACTCTCGTAAGACTTGGGTTTATTTCTTGAAATCAAAAGTTGAAGTACTCAGAAAGTTCAAGGAATTCAAAGCCTTGGTATAAAACCTCTCCGAAAGAAAAATCAAGATACTGAGGTCAGATAATGGAGGAGAGTACACCTCAAATGAATTTGGAAGATTTTGCAGATATGTCGGGATTAAGAGAGAGCTCACCAGTCCCTATAATCCTCAACAAAATGGTGTAGTAGAAAGAAAGAACAAAACAATTATGGAAGCAGTAAAGACTATGATTCACGATCAAGATCTTCCATGCACTTATGGGCTGAAGCAGCAAGAACAACAGTTTATGTCCAATACAGATTATCCCATAGTGCACTTGGATTCAAAACCCTCGAAGAAATGTTCACCGGAAAGAAGCCAGAAGTAATCCATCTAAAAATATTTGGTTGTCTAGTGTTTGTACACATTCCGAAAGAAAGGAGAACTAAGTTGGACCCTTCAGGAAAGAAGGGAATATTTGTTGGATATTGTGAGGTCTCTAAGGCCTTCAGAATTTACATACCAGGTTACCATCATATTGAGATCAAAAGAGATGTAACCTTTGATGAATATGCAACACTCAAAAGATGAAGGAAATTCCATCTTTAAGAAGTATATGAAGAAGAACACGTAGCTCCCAGAGTTGCAGAACCAGTGAATGAAGTTACAGTTACCCCTGATGATGAGATTCTAGAAGATCATGATATAATGGAATCTCAAGAACCTCCCCGGATGTCGATCTCTCCCAAGAGAAATATAGCTTGGACAAGGGAACTTATTCAATATGCAGAGAAGTATGGTGCCATAGAAGGAACCATGAGACAAAGCAACAAACCTAAGCCATTCTCCAGTTATATGGCCTTGATGTGTGATCTCGTAGAAAAGGAACCTACTTGCTTTGAAGAATCCATTCAGAAGAAATAATGGGTGGATGCCATGACAAAAGAATACTAGTCCAATATAAAGAATGATGTATGGGAAGTAGTTCCCGGACCAAAGAACAAAGATGTGATATCTTCCAAGTGGATATACAAGATAAAAACACGCAGTAGACAGAAGTATTGAAAAACATAAAGAAACATTTGTGGCTCGTGGTTTTTCTCAAAAGGAAGGTATTGACTATGAAGAAACATTTTATCCTATAGCCAAATACACTTCTATCAGAAACATCATAGCTCTTGCAACCAAAATGAAGTGGAAGTTACACCAGATGGATGTGAAAACAACCTTCTTAAATGGTGTTATTAAATAAGAAGTGTATATAGAACAACCACAAGGGTTTGAAGTTGAAGATAGAAAGACTCATGTCTGCAAGTTGAAGAAAGCTTTGTACGGGTTGAAGCAAACTCCTAGAGCTTGGTATGGCAGAATTGATAGTTTCCTAGCGAGCTTGGGCTTTACTAAGAGTAAAGTCAATTCTAACCTTTACTTCAAGGTTATGAATGATGAGTCGGTTATATTGCTACTGTATGTGGATGACTTATTCTTAACAGGAGAAGAAAAACTCATAACAGATTGTAAGAAGAAGCTCGCTACAGAGTTTGAGATGAAAGACCTAGGCCTGATGCATTATTTCTTAGTTCTTGAAGTTTGGAAGAGCCCAGAGAAGATCTTCCTTAACCAAGGGAAGTATGAAGTTGAAATATTGAAGATATTTGACATGTTGGAATGTAAATCCATGAACACACCCATGGAAACAAATTTGAAGCTCTTGGTTGATACTTTGTCAGAATTGGTAGATGCTACTCTATATAGACAAATTATTGGTTCGTTGATGTATCTGACGAATGCCAGGCCAAATATATGCTTTGTTGTGAACACCTTGAGTCAGTATCTGGTAGAGCCTAGATGTGTTCACCTTGTAGTTGCAAAGCATGTGATGAGATACCTTAAGTGTACGTTGGATTATGGTCTCTATTATACTGGAGATCATGACTTCAGACTATATGGTTATATTGATTCATATTGGGTTGAAAGTGCTTCTGATAGAAAGAGCACTTCAAGATGTTGTTTCAATCTACGGTTAGCCACGACTTCATAGAAAAGCAGGAAGCAATCCAATATTGCTCTCAACACGGCAGAAGCGGAATACATTGTAGCATGTTCCGCCAGTTGTGAATCCATATGGCTTCAGAAGTTGTTGACAGGTCTATTCGACCTGGATATGGAAGCCACTGTGATTCTATGTGATAACCATAGTTGCATAAAGATGACGGAGAATCCAGTGTTCCATGATAAGTTGAAGCACATAGAGATCTGGTATCACTACATTCGTGATATGGTGCAGAGGGGAGTTTTAAAGATCCAATATGTTGGCACAGATGAGCAGGTTGCAGATGTGTTGACGAAGCCTCTATCTCATGTGAAATTTGAGTACTTCCTAGACAAGCTTGGTGTTCTCTAAAAGGACCTCCCTCGAAGGGGGGAGTGATGTTGATGATACTATAGTATCCTAACCAACAATGGGTAGCTTCGTTAGGATTTTATATCCTAGGGGATTGATCATCCCTAGGCAGATCCCGAAGGTCCGGCAAGGATGGTATGTCAGAGTACCTGTTCATGTATATGTCAATTGTGGTCAGTAGTGGTAACTCCGTTAGGATTTTATATCCTAGGGAATCTTATGATTCCTAGGTAGATTTCGAAGGTCCAATAAGGATGGTCTGTCAGAGTACCACATGGTACCTTGTTTGGATTTTATATCCTAGGGAATCTTATGATTCCTGGGCATATCCCGAAGGTCCGGTAAGGATGGTCTGTCAAAGTACTACAAAATGTTGTTATTGCAGCTGCCTCATTCTGTTTCCATATGATGATGATGTTGTTGTCTCAGCCTCATGTTGATGATGTTGTTGTCTCAGCCTCGTGTTGATGATGTTATTGTCTCAGCCTCGTGTTGATGATGTTGTTGTCTCAACCTCATGTTGATGATGTTGTTGTATTAGCCTCGTGTTGATGATGTTGTTGTCTCAGCCTCGTGTTTATGATGTTGTTGTTTCAGCCTCATGATGTTGATGATGGTGTATCGGCCTCGAGTTGGTGATATTGTTGTTCTAGATTTATGCTAATTGATGTTGATGTTTCAACTTCATGCAGATGATGATGATGATGCTACTCTAGCTCCATGTTGTGAATGATGATGATATTGATGATGAGAAAAACTTTCGATGATTTGTAGATGTGTTATTCAATGTTCCAGATGTTGATGATGATGTTTCCCTCTCTCTCTCTCTCGTGATGATGTTGTATTGCGTTATGTCAGTAGAATACCCTTCTCGTTAAGGGGGAGTGTTGAAATATTGTAACTTCAAAGAATATTCTTGAGTTCTTATCTTATAGAGAAAATCCCCTTTTGTAGATTGATCATGTCGGGTCTTGTATAAGACAAAATCCCCTTTTGTGGATTGGTCAAACCATATTTATATGGTGGTATTTGTAAAGTCGACCCCTAGGGTTTATAAAGTGGTTTTAACCACTCTTGGAAGAAGTCGGCCCTACTTAGTGAAGAGACATAACCCTAGTGCCTCCTCAACTAGTATATATAAGTGAGGATGGTGCCTCACTTGGACACACACTCACTCACACTTCTAGTGCGAATATTTTTAAGGAAGTTGCAGTTGCAGGAGGAAGGAGAAGAGAAGTGTGTGCTCAGCCCTATTTTATTCTTGGTGATTTTGTCTCTGTCTTGACATTGTATTGGCAATCTATTATTGAGGAAGTTTTGTCGGGTTTTCTCCCCCATGAGGGTTTCCCAGGATAAAATGTTGTGTACCTTGTGATTGTGTTTCTTTCAATGAACCTCTTTATGTTGTTTTTTTAGAAATGCATTGAATTCTCATGTACTTTGAATCTTCAACCATGTTAAAACCACCATGTGTAATATTGCATGCTTCCATGTCAACGCCCTTGCCCAATCAACTACTAACTCAACCTACCACATCAACATTTGCATAGGCATATTGCCACATCAACATACAACCATGTTACCATTGCCACAATAGTACTTGCACAATCATATCCTAGGTCAATATTTTGGAGGACCCACCTTCATCGCCCTTTCAATTTTTTAAGGTGAATTTCAAATGGGTAGAACTGTATCATTCTAAGTTTGTTTTTAGTGTATTGTTTTTGCAAAGTGCATGTGTTTTCATTCCATGTGCACCAATGCAATTTTTCGATGACACCGGATAAAAGAAAAGTAGTATTGTACTAAATGTAATCCTTTTTTAGTAGTATAAAACCTTTATATCACTTCATGGATGTATTCCTATTTTAGGTTTTTTCCACGTAAATCCCATTGCCTTACTATTTACTTTGTGTGATTTACTTCTCTATGGTGCTCATTCTTGTGGTTGCCCAATCTCTATTCCCAATATGGTATCAAAGCACTTGTGATGTTACCTCCATTTTTGTTCAATGATCACTTGCAATGATTGCATATACCTTTCGAATGCATGTCAAAGACATGTTCAATTTTTATACAAATGAAACTAGTAGTTGTATTGAATATTTGAAGAACATCAATTCCCTTCTTCCGGATCTAAAATCAAACATGCAAAGATCCTTTTATCAGTGTTGAAGATCCACTATTGTGGTTTTCTTTTAGCAAATTCATCCACCGTGTAGGAAATATGACCATTCCATTGCATCCAAAGCGATGATTTTAGTGATATATTCCTTTCTTTTAGTTGAAAAGGGACTTTATTTACCTGACATAAAGATATTCTACAGTCTATCGCGTTCATCTATTTTAAAGTGGTAAAATATTTGTTTTATACAACTTTGTTTTTTAAATTACTTTAACATGTTCATAGTTTATATGGAAAAGTTTTTTGTTGTTTCTTGGTTTTTTGAGTTCCATCTGATAGTGTGTTCCAACATTTTTTGAAAGGACATTAAGGTTTCATGCCTCCCTGACCTTTTTGTTCATATGTGTCGAGGCCCTCTTTGGTTCTACCAATAGTCCTTTGGCTCATCTTCTCATAGTTTTTGGCGGGACTCTGCCACTAGTCAAGCCTCTTTTTTGGAACAATGTTCCTTTTTCGGCACCCTTGGCCTTAGTTCTGAAAGATGATGTCACCATAACTTCGAAGGAGGTTCCCCCATTGGTGACAACACTTCCTATTGGACCTCATTTTGAGTGGTGCATCCCCCCACCCCTCCCTAGCTTTAATTTTGAGTGCTATTGATCATTTCTTGGAGAAAACACCCCCACCATGTGGCCCTTCCATGGAAATTTTTTGATCCATTGGTAGAAACACTCGAGACTACACCCACAGGAAGCACCAACCTGCAATCGTTACCAAAAAACTAGGACATGCCACATTAGACACTTGAACAAAAACTCATGACACCTCAATTCCACACAGATAGACTAAACAAAAATGTGGACCCTTGAAAAATGGGAGAGACACATGGACTATCATACAAAAGTGACATATCAACATCCTTGCAACATCACATGCCATGCCATGTTATACACTTACAAACTACCACATTATAAATTACAACTCATCAATCATGTTAATGCTACCATGGGTAATATTGCATGATTCCATGTCAACCTACCATGTGGTCTACCATGTCAACTCCCTTTCCCAATCAACTACTAACTCGACCTACCCGATCATTGTTTTCATAGTCATGTTGCCACATCAACATACATATTACAATTGCCACATTAGTACTTGTACAATCATATCCTAGGTCAATATTTTGGAGGACCCCCCTTCATTACCCTTTCAATTTTTGAAGGTGAATTTCAAATGGGCATAAGTGTATCATTCTAAGTTTGTTTTTAGTGTATTTCTTTGCAAAGTGCTTGTGTTTTCATTCTATGTGCACCAATGAAATTTTGAGCCTTTTTATTAGTATGCAACCTTTATATTACTTCATGTATGTATTCCTATTTTAGGGTTTTGCCACATAAATCTCGTTGCCTTAATCTTTGCTTTGTGTGATTTATTTCTCTATGGTTCTCATTCTTGTGGTTTCCCAACTATTATTTCCATTATGGTATTAGATCACTTGTGATGCTACCTCCCTTTTTGTTCGATGATCACTTGCAATGATTGCATATTGTTAATTTAAATGTTGTTATAACCTTGAGTTGTAGTTGATAATGTGGTAGTTTGCAAGTGTACAACATGGAATGACATGTGATGTTGCAAGGACGTAGATATGTCACTTTTGCATAGTAGTCCATGTGTCTCTCCTATTTTTCAATGGCCTACATTTCAGTCTAGCCTATCTGTGTGGAATTGAGGTGGCATGGGTTTTCATTCAAGTGTCTAATGTGGCATGTCCTAGTTTTTTGGCAATGATTGCATGTTGGTGCTTCCTGTGGGTGTAGTCTCAAGTGTTTCTATCAATGGATCAATAAATGTTCATGGAAGGGCCACATTGGTGGGGGTGTTTGCTCCAAGAAATGATCGATTCCACTCAAAATTAAAGTCGGGGGAGAGGGGGGGGAATGCACCACTCAAAATGAGCTTCAATAGGAAGTGTTGTCACCAATGGGGGAACCTCCTTTGAAGTTAGGGTGGCATCATCTTTGAGAACTAAGGCCAAGGGTGTTGAAAAAAGAACATTGTGCCAAAAAAGAGGTTCGACTAGTGGTAGAGGCCCACAAAAAACTATGAGAAGCTAAGCTCGAGGACTATTAGTAAAGCCAAAGAGGGCCTCGACACATATGAAAAAAAATGTCAAGGAGGCATGAAACCTTAATTTCCTTTCAAAAAATGTTGGAATACACTATTAGATGGAACTGGAAAAACCAAGAAACCACAAAGAACTTTTCCATATAAACTATGAACATGTTAAAGTAATTTAAAAAAACAAAGTTTTTACCCCTTTAAAATGGATGAACGTGATGGACTGTAGAATATATTTAGATCTTCAAAAATATTTAGAGAAACCACAATATTTTCATTCGTTTGTCGACATTTTGGATCCATATTAGGATCCATCTTCAAGACATAAACTCTCAAGACATAAACTCTCAGTAAAAAGATGAGATGAATAGAAATAAATACTAAAGAGGGAACCTAAGAGTCGGTTGTGTAGAAACCCTAAAATTATATTTAATACTAAGGAATAATATTAAAATTAAAATTAATTAGTATTAAAAAATTATATTTATTAATAATAATATTAATGTTAATATTACGGTTTAATGTTAGTTTTATTAGTAATAGGTTTATTAATACTAGTGAAGATGTACTAATACTGGTAAATAAAGAATACCCCTAGAGTAATAATATTAATAATGTTAGTATTAAGTTTAGGGTATGATAATGTTAGTTGTAGTAATAGAGTTATTTTAGTATGCATAAAGGTTAAAATAAGTAATAAGGAATAAACCATAGAATAATAATAATATTAAGAGTATGTTAAATATTTAATAATATTATTACTAGGGTATACATTATATCATTAATAATATTAGTATTATTATTTAGGGTTTAATAATGTTAGTTTTAAGTATTTATAATATTATTAAGAATACCCCTAGAGTAATAATATTAATATTAAGTTTAGGGTATGATAATGTTAGTTGTAGTAATAGAGTTATTTTAGTATGCATAAAGGTTAAAATAAGTAATAAGGAATAAACCATAGAATAATAATAATATTAAGAGTATGTTAAATATTTAATAATATTATTACTA
>SNQJ01S0059977.1:73342-84298 GCA_010110895.2 Picea sitchensis | reverse complement strand
CATCATGAGACTTTCCCAGAAAACCCAAACCCTAAGGAAAGGAGAGCTCTCAGACTGAAATAGGCACAATATCGCCTCATAAATTCGGTGCTTTTCCACGTAAATTATGACGGGGTACTTTTGAGATGTCTCGAGCGTGAAGATACAGACAAGGGTATAAAGGAGCTCCATGATGGTCCTGTGGTGGGACACTTTGCAGGGAATACCACCGCTCACAATATATTGAGAGCTGACTATTATTGGCCTACACTGTTTAGAGATGCTCACACATACACTAGAAACTACAAAACTTGTCAAATAAGCGCGGGGAAGGAAAAAAGAGCAGCTGTCCCACTCCAACCAGTGGCTGTATCCATACCATTCGAGCAATGGGGGTTAGATGTCATAGGGGAAATTACCTCGAGTTCTTCAAAATAAAATAGATACATACTGACTGCTATAGACTATTTTACAAAATGGGCAGAGGCCATCCCTCTGACTCACATGAACAAAAAGGTGGTAATCCAATTCATAGAAAAACAACTGATCATAAGGTTTGGTATGCCTTCTGTTCTTGTTTTTGAAAATGCCACTTACTTTTATTTCACCATGTTAACATAGTTTTCTCTAGACAAAGGAATCATAATTAGATACTCTGCAAACTACTATCCACAGTGGAATGAAGTGGCATAATCAACCAATAAGAACCTAGTGAGGATATTGAAGAAAAAAGTTGCAGAAAATCAAAGGAATTGGCATAGTTCACTTCATAATTCCTTATGGGATGATAGATTAAAACCCAAGAAAGCTATAGGTAACTCCCCATACTTTCTGGTATACGGATAAGAATCCATTCTCCCGAACGGGCTAGATCTTCCATCTCTTCAGCTTGCTCAGGGATCTAGAGGACAACCCTCATCGGTTATTCAACAGAGACTTGATACCCTCCTCATGCTGGAAGAAGAAAGGGAGAAAGAAATATCAAAGTTCGTTACTCATCAACATATAGTTAAAATATGGTTTGAAAAACATAAGGCCAGAGAGAAGAATTTTGAAGTAGGAGACTTAGTCCTAAAATGGGATAGAGCAAATGAACTGAAGGGAAAACATTCAAAGTTTCAGAATCTATGGCTTGGACATTTCCAGGTAGTTGAGAAACTTGGGGCAGGAACATATCAGTTGAAAAATATGAGGGGGGAACTCGACACCCTCTTGGTGAATGGCGAAGCCCTAAAAAAATATTTTTGTTAAAAATAAAAAATAAAATAAAATATGTGTGTGTGTGTTTTCATGTTATTCTATGTGTAGGTAGGATGATTGCAGAGTCCTTTATTTATGTTTTTCTTTTGTGTGGTATTTTTTGTGCAATACAGTTGTGTTCCGCAAGGCATTGGTTAACCTTAATCAAATACAGTGTAGCAAACTCTGTTCCTGACTCACGCTTACATGCAACACAAGAAACGTTGGGCAAATTGCGTTTTTCTTAAAAGAGTTATGTATATGAACTTCACAGATAAACGAACTTGGTAAGTGATGAAGTGGCCTCCTGGTGGTCTGGTAAAACCTAAAGGGAAATATGGCAATTTGGAAAGGACCACATGTACCTCAAGATAGAGATAGGAAGAATTTCATCTTAACCATCTCATCTTGCAAATAATAGATTTTCTCCTCTCCCACTCCCTCAGGGCATCTCTGCCAAAAATAAATCGATTATATTAAATGAGTACAAAGTAGGAGAGGGTATGCAGATAACTCCACTGGGGTTATGGATGCTCGTTGATATCGGAGCAAGGTATGTGATGTCGGGGTGACTCCGCCAGGGCTATGGACGCTCGTTCACAGTGGAGCAACATCGCAAAAAGTGAATGATGATAACTAAAGGCATGGTGCCAGTGAATGCTTACTCGTCTCTTGTCAAAAGGGGGCATGGGTCATGGTCAAGAGGAACGAAGGTGGAATAAAGGTTGAAACCCCATAGGCGGGCCCAAATTCACAAACTGAGGGAATTTTAAACACAAGGATATGAGAAACTCTAATAAAAGAAAAACCAATTAGGTTCCTAACAAACTTCTGCATCAAATAAGTCTGGGGAAGGAACAAAGATTCTTCTTTCACCTAGTAAATCGCTATTTGTTGAGCGCTCAACACACCCTAAAATCCTTATGAGATATTATCACTTTTTGGGTACCACTTGTTTTATTTTACTTTCTAAATTGAGTTCACTTTGGGGTATGGTTTATTTTGTTTTGTTTTCATGACTCTTATCAATCAAGTCGGGTTTGTTTGAACTTGTTAAATGAAACCTTGTGTCTAAAATAACTTGACATTCTAATTAATAATATGCAGCGAACATTTCGACTAACACGCTTGTGTTCAACGTCGAAAAAATTCAAGCAGAGAAGGTGGCCATATAGTTACACTAATCATCGATCGCTGATGCATCATCGACTTTGGTAGAAGGTGGATTTGGTTTGCATAAGTTATTCTCCATGAATATTAAGGAGATAGCCGATTCCCATCGGAGTCCACAAAGTACGGGAGGAATAGACATTGACAAAAGACATAAAGAAACCACTGAGAACTGATGACCGATGCACTTGCTTGGGGTCGGGGAAGTCTAGAAGGGTTAAAACATTCAATTTTTTCTGCAATAAACATATCGCCGATCGCCGATCCTCGATACACTTTTGGCATCGATAAATTTTTGAGAGAGTCAATCCAGGAGAACTTGGGTAGGTTTATCACCAATCACCAATCCTTGATACTTTTTGGTGTTGGCAAGATAGGATCGGGTTTTAGAACGTTTAGCTTAAGAAAAGTCCTGATTCCAAATAACATGGGTAAACGAAGACGTCGGTCGCGAGTGCCACATGTCTTTGTCGCATGGGGGTATCGTATGATCTAATTTCATCTCGATTCATCTTAAGGTTTCCTGCATCCTAGTCACACCTCCAAGTCAGCCTTGCCACGTTAGCTTTGTACGACAAGATTATTCGATGTCACAACTTTTGCAAGGAGATATCAATGAAAAGTGTTCAAAGCGGAACTCCGACCCCCAAATCACTAGATGGACTGGGGAAACGATGGGATGTTGTCGGCATAAGATACGATTGGATTATGACATTTAATATAGTAGTTAATTCTTTATCCCACATATGTTTCTACCCCATGCACCGATTGAGCAACAACTATTTGAAATCACCGATAGGCCACGTTACAACCCGTGCCCACGCCGTCAATCTACGATCGAATTTAGTTTTAAACGTCTTTGAATATCTGGTGACATATTTAATAGAATTACACTCATAACCCGAATTGAATGGCTGATGCGACAAGGTAAGTTCATCCTGTTTAAATCTCTAGAACTACTTTGAACAATTTCATTCTGCACACAAGTTCAAATTCCAGAGCATCCGAAGAAGAAAAGCAAGCGTCTCGAGACTGTTCTGATTCTCAAATGATCAAGACTAGGTTAAACAAGAAACAAAGGTATGTTTTCAAGTTTTTCAATTCAACGATCATGATTTGTTATATATACATCTGATTTCTTGCACAATATCTAACTATTTTCTAAGCTGCAGGGAAAATTCCTCTGAGAAATCCAACCACCAGATGCTCGCCGAGAGCACCCAAGCTAAAGGAAGTAGAAACAGGTGAAGGTTCTTCTCTTAGTACTGCAAGGCAGTTGGAGTATGCTCCCATGCTAGATATGGTTGTAAAAATCTCAACAAAGAAATCTTTTGTTCAACCTCCTGTCTTCGGTAATACTGAAGCTAACACTGGATCCAAAGTAATGCTCCCACAGTGGGGAGACCTATTCAACAGAATCAATCGGGAGGAGTACCTGTAATATATCCCACACAATGACCCAAATGTAAGGGCACTTGACGACCAGGTGTTCCCAAACATCAGACGGTCATATTTGCACATGGTATCCTGCAGAACCCATGTTTTCCCATGCATGGAGGTTTTGAAGTGGCTAATAGACCATAGAGACATGCATAAATTATTAATCAACGATGATAATGGTGGGTGTGTTGGAGTTTTCCTCCCGATATAAGTCTAGAAGTACTACAAAATTAGATACGCAGAGGAGCGGCTAAACAGAGACTTCGTGGTGAAGTTCTACAAATTCCATGACACCAGCCGACTGATGGCCTCATGGTGGAAGGAGGACAAACATTTTACAAATCGGAGCAATAGATGGCATGGGACAATTAACCTGAGGGAACCATACATCTACTTGATGGATCTCATCTGCCGACTGTATGAAGAGAAGGACTGCTCAAAGTTTTCGGAAGCATGGATTCCCTTGGCATACACAGTGGCGATCTTCAGAAGCAGCTTCAACTGGGGAGTCATAATTTCCAAGCAATTGAGCATCTGTGTACAACATGCTGAGACATCGAAAGAAGGGGCAACACCCACTTTCCACATGGCCTCGTACCTTCTTGATGTGATCTATGCGAGAAATGTCTTCACCGACATAAATTTAAGCTGGCATGTTGCAGAGCTCCCTATTCATGTTTATTTCAACATACTATGGGAGAACAGGTAAAAAAAATCCTACGCACTCATTTGTGATGAATTCATCGCCCATAGTCATTTTATTGTATTTAGAAAGGAGTGCCTGAGACTATCGACAAGAGCCAAGAAAATAGTAGCGGAGGTAGGCCAATGGTATTTAGATGAATGTACAACCTATATCAGGGTTTTTGAAGCCACCAACGCACCGCATCTACTCCCTTCTCATGTCCCATATCGACTCATTGTGGGAGAGATCTGGTATCATACTATCTTGTAGGGATGTAACACCACGCTAGTCAAGGACAAGAAGCAAGATTTCATACCCTACGGTTTCCATGTGGGGTTTTATTTGGTAAAGGACACTTCTCAAGCCAAACAAGAAGGGCTGAGCCAACTTGAATTCAGGTTCCCGACAAGCTGATTTCGCAAGCGCGACCCTAAAGGCCTGGTTCCCTAGCATGCTTCACAAGTATCCTCCTGTTGGCCATACACACATGACAAATTTGAGGATAAAATTTTCACAGAATGCACTCAGGACTGGGAGGAGGTAGTACAGAGAATGGCCAACCTAAACATGACCAGGATCAAGGACATGAACATGGAAGAACATGTGGAGAAAATAGAGCAGTCAACCCAAGAGGCCCTCAGATTTAGGAAATAAATTAGAGCAACAGAGACTACAAAGGCACAAAGAAGAGGATTTCTCTTTCTAGAAGGGGCGCAGAGAATCATTGATCAACTACATAATGACCTTGATCTCGTAGATATGTCAATGATTCCCGATGATGACCCATTAGAAATAAGAGGAGAACCAAGTGGCTTAGAGCCAATACAACTTGAATAAATCATCGGGCTAGAAAAACCTGAAGTTCCACCACCACAGATCAGATCACCAGGGGGAATTTCAACCCATCCCGAGATCACAAGGACACCAGGTAGGACAAGTGTACCAAAACCAAGTGGCTTAGAGCCAATACAACTTTAAGAAATCATCTGGGCTAGAAAACCCCTAAGTTCCACCACCACAGATCAGATCACTGTGGGAATTTCAACCCATCCCGAGATCACAAGGACACCAGGTAGGACAAGTGTACCAAACCCTTGTTTGACTTAATAACCATCTATGATGAAGAGAGTTCAGAGGGTGTCCCCTGGTGACTCTAGTGCATATTATAGAGGAAAAGGAACCCGAGAAAGCACCACCCCGTGTCCCGACACTTCAATTCAAAAACTTCCGTAGAGCCATCATGAGGTAAAAAGTGTCTTAGACATTGAGATAATCGATTTTCTAGGAACCCCAATAGACAACTCGAGGGATGAGATCGATCGAAAGTGGCTATAAAGAGGAAATTCCACAGCAAGAAATCAACTCTTCGACAACCGATTACCAATTAAGTACCGAACCTGCCCCTGGTTCTTCAATTTTGTCCGACACCTCACCATCCAATGAGTGAGAAACAAATGTTGATCCATCAAGACATATGGAATAACTTCAGGAACTCATCCTAGAACAGATACATATGTACCGAGAGCCCGGAAATAATTTCTAACCTATGGAGAAAAACAAATCCCTGAGCCTTTTGATGAGGTCACCAACATACAAGCGATCACCTATGACAGGAAGAGAAAAACCATCATGAAGAGGACCACTAAGAAGAGGAGGCTCACGTTAGATAGATCGATTCTCATCACTATGGAGGATAAGCTGCTCAGCACAGAGCACACCAAGACGTCTGAGCTTATCAACGCAGGGATGGCTATCATAGATGCCACATTGGATAGAGAAAGAAGAGATGAAAAGGAGCTGGTCGCTGCACTTAAGGAGTTGGAGCATCCACACCATTTGGAAAAATACTATCAGGACTCCACACAAGCTATAGTGTTTTTGAGAAGTGAGTTCCAAGATGCCTATGCCAAATTCATGAATGATCGAAAACTTTTCACTGCAGGTATATCCGATTTCCAAGAAGACACTCTTATGACACTAGTGACCTTCAAGGATGTGGAAAGGTGGTATGAGAAAAATCACCAAGCATTAGAAAGAATCGATTACATCAGTGTGGATCAAAAGAGTCGAGATGCCGAAGAGCACAACATTTGGGTGCGAAGGGATAGCAACATCGATTTGATCAGGAAAGTGGACGAATACTAGGTAAAAATGGCCCAGGAACCTCAACGAGAGATTCAGGAGAAGTGGATCGAGTGAAAAAAGAGTTTGGAAAATATTAATTGTGATATGAAAGACATCAACCTCCCATAATTCACCTCACCCAAAGAATTTGTCAACCTGCATGACATAGTCAAGAAACATGAAAAAAAAGACTCGATGCAGACAACAAAGATAGAAAATGTGGCAAGCATGGTGCCAGGTCAAGTACATCAGTTCTTGGAGCATCCGATTAAGGCTTGAGCAGTTTTACAGGGTTGAGTGTTAAAATAATCAAGTACAAAGAACGGGCAGTAGAAGTGAAAGAAATTCTTTCAGCCTCGATGGACCATCACAGGTTCCCATATGCCAATACATGTGAGGAATTCTTCGTCAAATGGCCAGAATATTAGAAGAGTCATTCACTTCTTTAATACTATTTGATGATTCCTAGAGAACAAAGAGATGAAAGCACCATGTGGAGATATTTTTTTTTTACTTAGCCTTCACTTGTAATATCTATTTTTAGTTAATGATTCATTATAAATAAGAGGATTGAACTTTTAGAAAAGGTCGATGGTTTTGGGAAAGACCCTCATTTTTGGAATTGCAAATGACTATTTTTGAACTACCTTAATTGAGAAGTAATGTTTAGGACCAGATAAAAATTTCTGTTTTCCATCAAAGGCATTGTGTGATTGGATTGAGGAGGAATTACTTCCAACTTTATTTCATTAATGGATGCTGTAACGAGTAAGAGTTTCTGAATCTATTGATAAGTTAGCTGTTTCAATATTTTTTGTAGTTCTTGTCTCTAATGATGAAATAAAATCATTGTGTTAATGTGTGATTAATGCTAGATCCAAGGAAACTATTTTTATTGCCATCATCTTATTGCATGCGTGTTTTCTTATGATAATTGTACCTCATTCAATAATTGAAATACCAACAAGTTAATGTGTTAGTACTAGGCTTGTCATAGGTGTGAATATATTTGTCTGCATGCTTGAGCAGAAGGGTTATCCCAAGCTCATCCTTCTTCAGTAGTTAAGAATCCCCTTTACCAGCTGGTTTATACCAACACACTTCTTTTGATCAAACCCATATAATAAAATAAAAGACAAAAATACAATGTTTAAACTAAAGGAGGAACTTTCATAAGAAGATATCCTATCAATCACTACGTAAAGCCCATCGATAAATCGATCAGATCGAAAGATATGGAGAACCATTCCACCATCAAACACTGCAAAGTCTAATTGGTCCTCCGTGGCGGGTGTGGTTCCTGCTATTGAGTCAAAGGGATTTAGGACCCCTCAATAGATTGTTGTAAGAAAAAAACATAATTAGGAGAGGGCCATATACAACTAAGAATGAATTGAGCAAGGTGTACTCAGGTGCCATTTATCTACACTTAATGCCTTCACTTTTTCCTCAAGTTTTGGAATTTTCTTTCTGTCCTCTTTCCAATTGTCCCACTTTACTCTATCTCTTGTTTATATTACTCTAGAGGAACTAATCCTCTTCCATAAGATTTTGTTACACATTATTTTGGTCACCCCAATGATCCATTGATAACATGTGTTCATGTTCCCATGAAAAGATAAAAAGAGCCTTTCTCCATGAGGAAAGTGATTGGATTTCTCTTCTCAAAAACCCTATTAAGAGAGGTCGTTGCAGGATAGAATTTACATAGGGTGCGACAATGCCTGATCATTGCCCCCTTCTCTAAATATGGGCTGCGACGTCTCCGCAGAATGCACTATACCTAGGGTGCGACGATGTCAAAATCTAAGAAAATGTCAAGTTTCATGAATGTTCTAGAAGGGCATCTTCTAGAAGATGAGGTGGCCTCCGAACGGTTTGGATCTCACTCGCTTCTATGATTTGGTGGGATCATCATAATCTCCTCAACCATCTCTCTTTCATATTATATAAATATGGATCTCTCATGGAAAAGGCTAAGGTGGAATAGGCTAAGAATTGGTTGAGGAATTCTACTTCAACTCATATTTGAGAGCTTCTTTTCAGTTCATCAAGTCATTGTGGATCTTCTTCATTCTAGGTTGGAGAAAGTGTATGTGTTGGAGAAAAGGGTCATCGAAAGGGGACCTTGTGACATCAAGGCTTTGGTTGTAATCTCCACTTTCATTTTAATATGATACAGGGATATGATTTTTTCCCATAAAACTTGTCTTGCTTTATTGTATGATTTCTTGATCACATACATAGGTTCTTGTTGAGTTCATTTTATTGCTTTCACTTTGTATGGCTTGTGTTCCCTTGCATATTCAATATCACAGGAGCACTAGAGTAGATCTAGGATGGCAATGGAAAGAGGAAACAACATTTAAATGGTATGTTGTCTATCTGTTGTTAATTCGTAAAGTCAATGGTTAGAGCTTAGGGAAAGCATCATATTCTGTTATGTTTTGTTCTAGTTCCAGGTGGATCTAGGGAAATCTATTTATGTCGGCATTTATCAATTAATCCCATAAAAAAATTGACGATCATACTGGGGATTGAACCCATAATATCTGGTTCTGTGGGGAAGGTATACCCCACTCGACCTCATGGCACGACATGCATCCGGTCCCATCGTCAGATATAAATATGTATTCTTCGACTAGTTCTGTGGGGTAGGTATACACCACTTTACCTGTAAGCACAAAATTGGGACCCTTTCTAGGAAAAAGGATACCAAAATCGACATGTATCCGAACTGTTTCAATCCACCACTCCTGCACTTGGTCAGTTGTTTTTTCATAATTTTAAGAACCCCTTCACACGAGTTGAAGACGCAGGGCTCCATACACTCCAATGCATACTGGAAGTAGCTCTGAAGAGCCATATGGGGAGCTACACTCCCTGCCATGCATGTGATGCTATAGAGGATGGTATGTAGAGGAAAGTCTTGAACATCTCTAATAACGACTTTACCGCTATGTTTCTGGGTACTTGACACACAATGTTCATTGATGTAGTGGTTCATAGGCTCACCGCCACCTCTGCTACCGGTAAGTATTACTCAAGATCCATAACAAGACAGTCATGTTAATAAGTATATATCCTCAATATCTATCATAAGAGTGTGAGCACCCACATGAAACGCCTGCTTGGTTCACATCCCACATGTGAACTAGGTACTCAAGAAGTCTCAGTTGGGCCCTCATACCCTGGCTATTAAATAATTTCAACAACCCACATTGCCGAAGGGGCATCATCTTTCCCGGGTCATTCTCGACAAAGTAGTCTTCCTCCTCTTTCTCTCTTTCACACCATTCCAACATTTTGACCATGGAATACCTGCCAAGGAACGATAAAAATAGAATAGAATCATAAACTTCTTCCTTGGAGGATTTTTCTTGGTAAATTCATCTTTAAATTTTTTTTGAATTGTGCACGTCGCAAGCTTGGGAATTTGTACAATGCGACATCGTCGCAGGTTGGCTATAGAGTCGGTTGCGGTGATCCTAGATTGTCACAGGTCCCGATATAGGGCATCTGCGACGACCTCCGTGCATGGTTACCCCTAGAAAATCAACCCAAAATTCTGTTTTTAACCAATGAAAAACAAATTTTAATCCATGGAAATTTGAAGGCAACGAAGATTACCTTTCCTGTGGAGATGATTCGTCGAATGATTAGCCGTGCCCTCCATAATCCGCAGTTGAAAATCGAGGTAAAAATGGGGTTTGTAGCAAGGTTTGGGTGAAATGACATATGGAATAGTGAAATGTGGTTTTTACCAATTTTTATTGATTTTTCATTTGTATTTTATATTATAATATATTTCATCTAAATCCTAAAGTCCTAACAACTCTACAAGTGGTTGATTTTTGCAGATAAAAAGGCTAGGAGTGAAACGTTGGAACAAGGATCCGTTTTTGTTTTTTTTTTTATATATTTGTTACATATCCTTTTAGGGTTTTTCAGGAAAAACTCCGAGAGAGTCTTGATTCTTTCTCACGCTCGTAAAACCATGAGAATTTAATCGAGCAGTCTTTTGTCATTTTTGGAACTCGTAATGGTGACATGAAAAACAAAGCCTATGGAGTATCCTTTAAGCTCTTTTCACGCTCCCTAAACACAAAAAGAGTGCCGAGCGACCTTGTTATTTTCACGCTCGTAAAAGTATTTGAAGGAAACATTTGACGAGCGGTAGGTTATCACTTTTTCGGTCTCGTCAGATTAATTTACGAAAAAGGAACTGATGGAGTTCTCTTTAAGTGTTTTTCAGACTCTCTAAAATTGAAAAACCCCTGAGTTTTCTTTCTTTGGAATCGTTAAACAAACATCAAAAG
>SNQJ01S0059977.1:52763-64476 GCA_010110895.2 Picea sitchensis | reverse complement strand
AATATCCAAATTTGAACAAGAGGTAAGATGTCTTACAAAGGAATATTTGGATAATGACTTATGATATAGCCTCAATAGATAACCATTGGCCTTAAGAGGTACTCTATCTTCATCTATGGTGCATAATTTGACAACACCATTATCATACATATCAACCTCATATGCTCCCAACCAATCGGTACAAATATTATCTTTAAAATATTTAAACCTGGAATCATACAAAAGGGCCTAGTATCCAACATGGAAAATTTTCTTCTTGATGAATCTATCATGACACTTTTCTCTTTGCTATTGAAAAAAATATGTGTTATGCAAGGCAACTTGACGAATTTCATCAAGTTCATTGATCTAGTTCATATGGTGCTTCTGATCTTATGACAAGCTCAATCCAACTTGTAATGTGCTCCTAGGTGTCTTAAATTCAAACTAAATAGGAAACACATCATTCTTACCATACACAATATCATAAGGCGTAAATCTCATGGTGTTTCACCATGTGGTGCTATAATCCCATAAATCCTTTGGAAGCCTATTATCCCAATCCTTGTGATGAATCTAAATAGTGTTGGTCAATATGGATTCCAGAACTTTGTTGGTGACTTCCAATTACCCATTATCTTATGGATGATATGGTGTAGATGTACTGTGTCATATTTGATATTGCTTTTTGATGGCCTGAATGAGTTTGAAGGTGAATTGAGTTCCGTGATCTATAACAATTTCTTGTGGTACACCAGAAAAAATATATCGTCATAAATAAAATATGATATTTCTTGTTCCATATCCCTTGTAAGCGCTTTAGCTTCAACCCATTTGGTGACACAATTAGTGCAAACCAATATATGAGCATTTTTTCTGGAAGGTGGGTTGATAGGAACCTCAAAATATAAATCCAATTTATTGAAAGTATCCACCATGAAATGATTCTATAGTACCATCTTGTCAGGATAAATAGGTTGTCCCATTCTATGGCAACTTCCACAACTTCTCACATACTTTTCATCATCTCAAAAAATGGTACGCTAATAATAACCGAGATGCAATACTTGGTGTGCATTCCTTTTATCTGTAAAGTGCTCCACACAATGTTCATCATGAAAATATTTTAGGATTTCTTAAACCTCACCCTCTTGAACACAATATCATATTATGAGATCCGAACTTGTGTGAAAGAGGTATCCTTGAACCTAGGAATACATTGCACTTTGTTTGATAATATTATATATTTCCTTTGGTGAGAGATGTTCTGGAATATTTCTGGTAGCCAAATAGGTAGCAATATATACAAACCACAATGTGTTGGTAGATAATGTGAATATATGTTGATCAAGAAAACCATCTTCTACATGAATAAATTCACCTTCATTGATACTCCGGGAAATGAAATCTGCAACGACACTTTCTTTTTTGGGATTATCAATGATGGTGATATCAAATTCTTGCAATAGTGATAATCATTTAGTTATTCTACCATTAATAATTGGGTTTTTCATGAAATAGCGAATGATAGAGTGATCATTATGTACAAATGCAGGATATCTAGTAATATGGTGCTGAAATTTATCAATAGCATCTACTACTCCAATAAATTCATTTTAGGTCACTGTGTAATTAAATTTTGTAGGGGTTAGATTCTTAATGATGAAATACATTGCATAAGTCTTTTGCTCTTCTTTCTATCCAAAAACCACTCGAATAGCTATGTCTGAAGCATCCATTGATATATGGAATGGTAAGGACCAATTTCATCCCCTTAAAACTGGTTCCATAAACAACTTTTCTTTTAAATATTCATAAGCAATTTGACATTAGTTAGTCCAAACAATTTTTTCATCTTTAGAGAGTAATGAAAACATAGGAGATGCAATTTTAGTAAAGTTTTCAATGAAACAATGCTAATAACTAGCAAGTCCTAAGAAGCTTCGAAAATCGTTTTACAATTTTGGGATAGAAAGATTGAATATTGCTTGGAATTGTTTTGGATCCTCTTTAATTACAACACGTGAAATATGATGTCCTAAAACTATCCTTTTAGTTAATAACACGTGGCATTTTTCATGGCTAAGGGATAAGTTTGTTTCCTTGCATTGAATAAGTACTTTCTCTAAATTTCCAAGGATTCCTCAAAGGTGTTACCATAAATTGTGAAGTCATCCATATACAATTCTATACAATCATGTATCAAATATGAAAATACACCAAGTACAACACACTGAAATATGGTAGGTGCATTACAAAGTCCAAAGGGAAATACCTAGTAAGAAAAGATTCCCCATGGGTAGGTAAAAGTAATTTTTTCTTGATCCTCAAGGGTTAATTGAATTTGGTTTTATCCATTAAACTCATTGAGGAAAGAAAAACACTTCTTTCTTGCTAAGGTATCTAAGACTTGATCAATGAAAGGTAGAGGAAAATGGTCTTTGGAAGTAGCTTTATTCAACTCTTTGTAGTCTACTCAAATTTTCCATTTCCCATTTTTCTTAGGAACTATGACAAGGGGTGATACCCATTGACTATTAGATATGGGATAGAAGAAATTCATGTTTAGTGTTTTTTGTCACTATCTCATGGATTATAGGGTTGATTCGACATTGGGGTTTTCAAAGAGGTCAGGAATTTTCATATATATATATGATGATGATGATGATGATGATGACTGTACAGATCATGATGGATTCCCTTCATGTCAGTGTATTCCCACGTGAATTCATCATCATGATTTTGTAAAAACTCAATGAGCTATTTCTTTTGTAGATTTTCCAATCTAGGACTAATATTGAGTGTTTTTCCTAGACTGATTTCTATAGGTATACTGATTTTTGCTGGGGATGCAAGGTATATATAGGAAAACATAGATTCATACTTATATTTTACCACAGATATTGGATGTCCTTCCAATTTTTTTTGAGTAATATTGTTAGTGAAAGAATCAAGATCAATTATGGCATCACAAACGAGATCATCATCAATTTTGTCTTTAAAAGCAAGGGCTAAATCAACCATAAGAAATGGTTGGATATCTTCATCATCATTGTCCCCATCTCCTACCCACATGGGCATTTCTGATCTGAGCTTGGTTTGGTAGGAGGATATAGGGGGATATTTTTAGTAGAGTTTCCATGGGAAATAGTCATGTCTATGAATCTACAACCAATATAGGCATTAGATATGGCTGATCATGGCCTACTTAAAATTAAGGAGTAAAACCAAAGATCATATTTTGGTTGCAAGACCATAACCTCTGCTATATACTTCTAAGAATATACAAATATAACCACATCCTCTAATATAAACTCAAGTTTTATAGTGGATCGATTATCTATTTAGAGAACTATAAGAGTTTGTTGCAAATTGGTTAGTTTTAAGTTTTTCTATGGTTTCCTTGTTCATAAAATTTGTGGCAGCCCCTAAATCAATTAAGGTATTAGAAATATAGATATTGTTAATGTAAACATCAATAATAGGAATACATTATCTATATACTTAATAGTAAAAACCTTCCCAATCATCATATCAACAAGTTGACCAATTACCTGGACAGTTGGAGGATCCTTCCTCCTCCTACTAGATTTCTTTAGTCATAATTATCAAACATCTTTGGAATGAATGAGTACATATTTGATGGGTTGAAATAATGGGATCTTAACACATATGTTCTTCAACTCCCGAAAGAAGTAAAACTCAGGATAAACAAGAGATCTATCAATGCTTAACCTCTCCAGATAGGGAGGAAGTGGTGCATCCCTTGATTATGGATGACTTGAACTTTTAAGGGAAATAACTTGTGGAGTATTTGGAGAATGATTGGTGGATTTATTTTCCTACTTGGTTTTTAATTTCCTCTCTATCTTTTGAGATAATTGGAGTAGTTCAATTATTGATAATCCTCCTTGATTGTAAGTGGACAACTTGACAATCAAAATGGGATATAGAACAAGTAGGAAAACCAGACAAATCAATAGTGTAAGTGGATTGAGTTGTTTTATTATTTGGATTAGTGTGGGTTGCATAGGTGTTTGTGGTCTTCATGGAGGATTACTAGAAGGTAGATTTAATTGTTGTTGCTGCTGAGGTAATTGGATATGTTGTTGGAGAAATTGGGGAACAATTGTTCTTGCTGGGTCCCAAAAGAAGAACCTCACCATCCCTGTGGCCATTAATATTTTTTGGTTTCTTGTGGTGGGTATTATGGCCAAGACATGTAAGGATACCAATATTGAGAAGGATATTGCATTTGTTGGTTAGTCCAAAAAGAATTATAGAACTGAGAAGGGTCTTGAACCATACCTAGAGATCATGGTGGTAATGCTTGCTTTTGGGAAATGGAACAAATATTCTTAGTCTCTTCATTAGTTACTTGATACACAAAATTTAATTTAGAAAAAGAGGGGAAATTGTTGGTGGCATGATTCTACTCATAAACGAGACATAATTAAATGGCCACTCCTGTTGATCTATTTTCCTGTTAAGGATAAGAGATAAACTTATAGGGTATTCTTATCGAAATCCAAAGATGCCCTATTCATTTTTAAAGAGGTGGTTCTCCTCTATTTCTCACTTAGATAATAATGATGTCACTCATGGATAATTTTTTTTAACATTCATAGATTTAATGCCAGAGAGTGGAATATGCACAACACATATTCAAAAGAAAAAAATTTAAATCATGAAAAAAGGAAAATTGTTTCTACTATTATACCACTTCCATTATCATGGAAAGATACAATGACATATCTGAAGCAAAGCAACACAACAAATTGTAGCAAAAGTGGTCCTTTTTTGAGAGAAATTTAAATGATTTAGAAACATTTATATCACATGGATGTAAAAGAAACTCATTCTTGAGATTTCATGCTTAAATAGAAGTCTAGAAGCACAAAAATTATGAGCCCCTAAGATAGCTCTTTGTGGGATTTCAAAAAATAAGTACAAATTAACTTTTCAATATCAAATAAAATGTGCTCAACACATCGACACTACACAATATTCATGATATTTAAATGAGGAATAGAAAATGAATTTTCCCTAGTGGGATGGGATGGCAATCCCATGGACCATATATTAAGTAGAGGAAACCTGGAAGACAAAAAGGGTCAATCGAAAATTGGTATTTCAAACAACAATACTTGAATGACAAGACTAGATTATTTGCAAACTAAGAAGGAAGAAAAGTAAGGAGGATGCTTCAGGAAAGTCTTGTACTCACTAAAATGGAAGGAAATAATGATATTTGTGGATTTTTTGTCATTATTTAAATAAGAGGTATCATCTTGAGAGGAAATTTCATAACTGTTTCTTTGATCTTCAAGATTACAATGGATTAACGATTTCTTTTAACGCACCACTCAACCATTCTTGGATATATTCACGTAACAGTGCTACAATTATGTCTTGTTTTTCCTTAACATCGAACAACTTGTCCTCAATGTTGTTCACTGTCTCCTAATGCTATTGTGCTATGGATTATTGATATTCATTCTTGTTCACAAAATTTATCAGTCATTTTCGTATCTCTTCTTCCAGAAAGTTTGTGAGGTCATCAAATTCTGTTCCCCATGTGACCCTCAGTATACCCAATTATTTTTCCACCTGATCCTTATTTAAAAACATTGAGTCCTTTATCAAAAGGGGACCTTCTAGTTCCTTGATAATATCAAGAAATTTTAAAAATATCATACTCACCTTTTCCATCAAAGAATCATAGGTGGAACTCAATTTCTAAAGAGTATTTTTATAACAAGCCATCTAGCCTTTATTTTCCTCAACCTTATTTTAGAAGGAAGGTTATTTTTCCTCCTTATAGATTTGTCCATGTTGGATATTCTAGCCATGAATGTTATTATTGCATTCTTATAGAAATTCTCATTGTTCCATATATCCTCATGTAGATATTCACTAAGGGAGTGAATCCTTCCAACTATGCTACCAACTTCGACAATGATTTCCAAAGTTTCCTGCATAGTGCTAAGTATTTTATCAATATTTTCAGCTACATAAATCCTGATACCAATGAGAAATTTTATGGATTTAGTGACTTTGGATCTTGATACAACCATTTCTTTAGGGACCTCCTTAGGAACCATCATAGATAATGGTTCTACAAATAATGGGTTTGGGCTAAGGGAAACTTTGAGTTCCCTTACCCTCTTTTTCAATCTCTCATTCTTTATCTCCTACTATGTTATTGAGTGAGCTAGAGTCTCACTGGTAGCTTGATGGAACTTGGGATCCCATGAAGTTTTCAAGCCCCCAACTTCAATTTTAGAGCAGGGATGATTTTAAGGATGAAAATTTATTTTAAAATGTAGAAACCTTGGCGAATATTACTAATCCTTCATATGTCAACTATAAATGTTTGGGGATATTTTAAAAAAAATATTCAAATGTCTAAGTATTTTATATAGTTTTTATAAAATTTTGGTGATTTTTAAGTAAAATAATTTTATCCTATAAAATTTGGGCGAATCATTTTTAAAATAACGAATCTCATTTTTGGAAAAACCATGGAAAATTAGCCCATGAGCGAAATTTAGCCCATAAAATCATCCCTGTTTTAGAGATTCGGTTTCCCATCAACTTTTTATCCTTCATATTAATTGTTTCAATATGGAGCTTCTTGGACTATTTTTCATACTTGTCATGATGTAGAGTAACAGATTATTCCTAAAAACTGGTTGAACCCTCATGATCCAAATCCTCTACTATCAACTCGATATCTATTAGTTGCATTGCAACCCATGTGGGTATGTTGTTGACTTCATTAATTTCTGTGTTAGTCATGTTCAATTCTAAACAATCAGGGTTTGGAGTAACACTTTCATCCAGGTTCCTTTTTCTTTTGGGTATAGGGGTAACTGTGTGTGTTTCCTCCAATTGGTATCATGGGGTTCCCCACTATTTCCATCAGCCACACATCCCTGATTTCTCTCTTTCCCACTCGCACTAATCTATTGAGACTTCTAGATTGAAGATGGGATCTTATGGGGGTGATGCACTACACCACCTTTGGTGTGGGATATGGATCTACCTCTTTGTCTATGTTGTGTCTTCTTGTTTCCTCCTAGGGGAGAGACCTCCACTACACCAATGTTTGAACTTACCCTGATAGGTGCATCTTCATGAATGGGTTGTTTCTTCTTTTTGGTAATAATTTTTCTTGTGGTAGTTGTCACCTTTGCCTCAACACATGAGTCTTCATTGTCATCGCCCCCTTATGAAATTTCTTGCACCTTATTGAAAATCGAAGCATAACCGATTGATACCATATGGGCCACAGAAATACCTTTTTGGGTCAAAGCCACTGATGGCTTCTTCTTCTTTCATATTAAAGGATTCGAAGAATCCCTCCACTTTGGTGAGACTTGAGGAACTTTTGAAAGACATACTAGTAATTTTAAATGGCATGGGAACACATTGCTGCTTTCTCTTCTTATCAAAGAATAGGGACCATGTCCTGTACTATTTGCACAACTCATACACCAAAAACATGTCACACACGAACCTAGGAAGGAGAAGGGGTTTCCCTTCGAATCCAAAAATCCTTATGTATGTGAATTGTTCTTCAAAAACACACACACTCCTTTCCCCTTGAGAAAATCTAGGGCCACTTCCATAACCCTGGTCAGTTCAGTCCATATGAGCATGCTTCTACATTCCTTGATGAAGGTATCTTGGATTTGGTAAAAATAAAGTTGTTGTGATTCATAGTGTAGGATATCAAAATTGAGTGATGTCTTCTTCAAAATTTATATTTCCCCTTGGGGGCATTCCCTTGGATGCATTACAGTAATAAAGAGTGAGAACCAAATAGGAGGTCATGTAGAACCTATTAGTCTGAATAAAACTAGACAATTTATGGGAGATCACATTCAAGATGACTTGGGCCTAATCAAAGATAGTGCCTATATTTACTGAGTAATGGAGTATATAAATGACATACCCGGGGATGCACACTATTGAGTCTTGATCCACCAATTGTGAGTAAAGATAGGAAAATTATTTAAACGATTGAGCCAACAAGAATATGTTGATTTCACTCATGTTTGAGGATCCGACTAGGGGATGAACCATGAATTCCTTGAGTAAACCCATGCCACCACCTTGAGCATCCAAACATGAATCTGCTTTAGGATTTTTCAAGACTCTTTCTAGTGTAGGGATATGTATCATCCTTCTGAACGTATTTTGTGTTAAAGGGATAAGATTTGTTCCGCTCTCCTCAACCTCAATGAAATAATGCTTTGAATCAAGTCTCTTAGCACACCATGTGACCAATTATCTAAAATAGAATGCCGTAGGAACAAATATGAATTTTACTATCCCTAACATCCAAACTTTGTTCCTGAGCTTGTCTTCCCAAGAAAATTTATAATACCACTTATACGCTATAGGCCAATGAAAATCCTTACTTTCATGAGCCAATGAATTTACTGTGTCTCCATAGAATGGTTCTTTCTTCTTCTTGTTCACCATCTTTTTCCACTTTCAATTCACTAGGGTAAGTGTGAATATTACGTGTATAAATTTGATTTTCTGTTTGATAGGTACCTCTTAATCACATATTAGGGTCAATTTACTGTTCAAATTTCCCCTTCGTAAAATTGGTTCATGTTTCTAATTAAATTGTAACTATCATTTGCGTACACAATGATCAAGAGAAATGCATAAGAATTAATTCTTAATAAATTAACAATAATTGTTCTCATCATGTGGGAAATATGTGATGGATATGATGTGATTACCTTTGGAAAACCAATTACATCCTATATGAAATATGGTTGTTGGATCACATAGCATGCAAGTTGTATAAATAAATAAATGATTTGGCACATAGGTTACGGGAGGAAGGTCGATGTAGAGGGGGGGTGCGTCGAGCTATCCTTCCGCATGAGCCACCCGAGTATTTGAAGAAAGAACATAAGTGTAAAATGCGGGTTGTGGGGTGTGGGCTTGAGGGATTGGGAGTAGAAAGATGTGGGGATGCAGGTTTATAGGATGTGAGTATGCAGTGATGCGGGTTTGTGAGATGCAAGGATGTGGGCTTGCATGATGTGGGAAAATTTATGAGTTATTCACTCCCTGCTTCCAGACAATAGACCTAGGTGTGATTTGGCGACGCGAGGTGCAATAATTTTACTAGAACAATTACCATCCCACATCCACATTACTAAATGGTTAGAAGAGGGGAACTCACAAGGGAAAAAAGATACATAAGTATAGTGGGGTAACATGTATCAACAACTTCCTTAAGGGGTGCTTATTTCTGCATTTTGATAAAAATATGGATATTTATTTCTCAGATTCTTCATGCTTCTTCTTAACCTGGAGTGTGTCAAATTGCGAGGTTAAAGAACTAAGAATATCGATTTTAAAATTTTCCGACAAATTATCAATTTCAACATGAGTGGTTCCTCCTCTAGATGACTTGGTAATTCTGACAACAACATCTCGAGGACCTTTCCCATGTTTTGAAGTCCCTCATGAGTATATTTTACATAATTCTCATACTTGATCATATTCTACTTGGGAAATGTCACCTCCTCCCATCAAATTCAAAATATCAAGGAATTAATCTCTTATACCTTTGATCAATATAGTCCACAAAGTGTCATCATCTAATTTACTTTGTTTGGAACTTTGGAAATTATATCAGAAATTCTTCACGTAATCCTCCAAACTCTTGTCCCCCTTCTAGGTCATCTTAAATATCTCTTCATGAATATGTTGTGCTTTGTAGTAGCCTTGATATTTATTTAGAAAGGATTGATTCATGTGATCCCACGTATGGATGCTCTACCCACCAAGTCCCATGAACTAGTCGAGTGCTTCATTCTTTAATGTGGTGGGAAGCAATTTTAGATTTTGAGCATCTATGGTATAGTCATAACTTCTACAAAGGAAACTGAACTAAAAAAGGAAGGTGTTTGGGTATTCATTTGAAAAACCACTAAAATGAAGTAGAGATGATGGAGAAATATTCTTCATGGGTGCTTCTTCTCCAGGGTCTTTGATTGGAAACTCAAAGGTGATAGTATCAACCTAGTTAGAACCAACTCCTTCTTCTACCATGATGGTGATAAAAGGTTCCACATGAGGTGGTGTCTTTGGTAATCTTTATTCTCAAGAATAAATTGATCCTTTAGCATATGCTAGTTCATGAACTAGATTATGTTGAGAATCTGAATTTGAATTAGGCTATCCACTAATCAACTCTTCTGTATATACTAGCCCTTCAGTGGGGGGAATTAAACTTTTCTTTTGTTGCATAATACATTTTTGTTATAGATTCAGGAGTGGAATTCCTCCTATGACCTCATTGATTATGGGGTCTTTTCCTCTAACTTTCTCCCCATGGAGGTCTACCTGCAAACTGGTTAGTACCTTGGGTGGATCTTACTTCACCATGTGCTTGTACTCTTGGATTTCTAGTTCTATTCATGCATCTATATATTTCTAACTAAATGAAAAACACTTCGCATGGGATGTTATATCTAAAGGGATGTCAACTATTCTTACAATGAAATTCATATTAGCATGTGTTATCTATTCCAACCAAATAAAAACTCCCCAAGTCTTTTGACACCTACCTAGAAATGACACTAAAAATGGTAGGTATACTATATACCCTATTAACTCCTAGCTGGGCATCCAATTTACTAGTGCATCTAATTGTCAATCCACGACTTTCAAATATTTTGAGGTATTGTGCAAAGTGTATGCAAGGCTCAGGGGTTAATTATCTAGTTGGACACTTTAATTACGCTATTAACATCTATCATAGAAATTCAAACTTAACTGAAAAAATAAGGAATTGTGAACAATAAAAGAAAAACACAACTAATGATTTATACTAGTAGATTAGTAGCATAATATCTATAAAATTGAACCATTAACTGATGAATGATGAAATTAATACTTTCTACAACACACATCAAACTATAAGCATAACTATAAAAGTAATTTAAGATTTTGCAAATATTTAAGCAATCAAAAGCATAAAACAAATAAGGAAATGAAAAGAAACACCTTTTTCCTCTAGAGTGGGCCCTTCCTCTATGGAGTGGCGTGTTAAAGAAGTTCTACAATATCTAAAATATTATTCTACTTTAACAATCAATTTGTCATACACGAACTAGGAGAAATAGTCTTATATTCATAACAATAATGGGAATTACAACATACCATATTTGAGTCCTCCATATTTTTCTTTCTATCCTTCCCCCTATCTATCTATCTATCTATCTATCGTCTAAGATGAAAATGTATCCATTTTTAGAGACTCAAATACTTAACATCTTAATAAATAAATTTTGTGTAGAAAACAACTTGAGAATCACTTGTTCTTCAAGTGGTTGCTGAAGTATGTTACAACCATTAAATAAAATAGAGCATCTATTTAAAACAATTACAACAATAATAAAACAAAGTATATTGATTAACTATGTAACTAAATTAGTTGCTTGGATATAGAAAAGGTTAAATCCTCTTGAATATGCTCCATAGCCATAGCTAGAATCATCCACACATTCATCATCACAACCATGTAGCAAACAACTTGAATCACATAGAAGCTTCCATTGATAACCCACAATTTTGTAGCAATTAGGTAATAGGAACATGATCTTGTAGAAAGTGATAGGTGACATTGTTGATTAAGGTTGGTTGTCATTGATGTCAACCCTTGAAGAAAGACCCGTAGCACAAAGTTTTGGGT
>SNQJ01S0059977.1:37980-52753 GCA_010110895.2 Picea sitchensis | reverse complement strand
TGGGGAGTTGGAGATTCCCTCAGGTTGTAGCCTGAGAAACTAGGGGGTTGGAGCCTCCTTCCAGTTGCAGCTGGAAAACAAAGGAAGTTGGTGCTTCCAATGAATGTAATTCTTCAAGACATATAAGAAAAAGCATTCCGTGGGTTTTTCCCGGTTTGGGTTTCCACGTAAAACACTGGTGTACTGTGTATGTGTATGATTGTTCTTTTGTTCATTGCTTATTTACTCTGCAGTTATTGGATAATAATGATTCATTGATATAGCACTTGGATTATATGGTTAAAAGGGATTAAATTGCTCTATTACTGATTCACCCCCCCTCTCAGTAATCCAACAGACATACTTGATTATTGGGATTCAAAGCACTAGTTAATAAGGAACTATCATTCATGGATCTATAACAATCTATCACTTCCATAGCATACCGTTTCTTTGATTTCTGTAATATGCACTCGATTTGTAGCAACTCCATCTGCATGTTAGATACAAAGGACAACATTTCTACCAGATGTACTATAAAATTCATTAAAATTCCAATTGGATAGAGAAAGGTGTACCTAAGTGATTTATGAGGTAGGAAATATATGGTTATAGAAGGTGAAAAAGGAACGATGAAAGGTATGAATAGAATTAAAATGGTGATATAATCATGGCAATATAGTGTCCCATCAATATACAACAACCAATTCTAGGTGAGTTCTCTCCATTCTTTTTTTTTCAATTCCAACATTAGGGTTTTTGTCTCATTAAAGGAATTAATAGTTAATTGACCCTAATTAGTTGGTTCTATTTCCTAATTTATGTTTTGTGGAAAAAATGATTTAAAACTAAATGAAGCACCTTAATCACCTATAACTGTAGTTTATCATTAAATATTAGGATCCTAATTAACTTAATGCGTTTCCCTATTTTTTTCATCATGCTTTGTCTTACCCTAGGGTTTCTTGATTTATCCCTAAAACCAAGTGGTGATTCCACTCCCTCATTCCCCCTCTTAGTAGTTCATGTGTTTTTGGGTGATATTCCATCCCCACTCTCAATTTGTGCATGACAGTATGTACCTATTCATTCACTACATTTTTGTGATCCCATTAGGGAGTTCCCATCAACCCTTCCCTATCTTGAGTGAAGGATATCTCTTCTTTCTTGTATTTATCTCATACTCCTACCATAAAAGGTATTATATATTCCATTTTGATGAGAGATAAGGTCCCTTTTCTTCCCCTCCCCCCCCCTCTCTCTCTCTTTTCTTGGCTACTCCTTGAAGTATCCCCCTATCTAGGCCTTTATATCTCTATGATGGAAGCCATCTAGGTTATCACCATTGAAATTGTAGGACATGCAACTTCTTAGATATGGGATCTTCCCTAGCCTTGTCACTCAACATACATTCATGGAATTGAACTTGATTTCCCTCATGGTATTATTCTTTCCCTAGGTTATTATTGTGGTTGTAGGCCCCTATAACATGGTGATTCTCATCCCCATTGTTGAGAAAAAATAGGGAAAATCCTTTTATACCTTGGAACATGGATACATTTCTCACTCCCCACTTGAGGATTTATTTCACTCAATAAATCCTATCTTGACTCCTTCCAAAGAATCCTCCAACAACATATGGTATTTTTTCCCCTTATCTCCCATGGGTCTGTCCTGCACTAGTTAGGGTTCGATCGAGTCTTGGATGCCTCCCCTAGTCACTTAATTGTCCTTGGATCCACTAGGCATTTTTCTTCTAGCATGGATATACACACCTTACCTTAGACATCAATCCACACAAATAAAGTATACATACAACCACATTAGTATCAACACCAAAAATATTCAAACTTTGTCTAAGGAAATTTTAGTGTCCTTCCATAGCCTTTGATGGGGACCCTACCCAAAACAAGTGTTCATATAAAAATTTCCTTAAATGTGAACCAAGTTCTCATGAAAACCACAACATAACTTATCAACCAAGTACACATACCAATGTATGTTCCACAATAAGTGCACATCCCAATGATCCCCCAAGGACAATAAAACATCCCAATTTTCTCCCAACCACAAGGACAAGCATGCCTTCCAACAATTTCAAAACCTCTCTAACAAGTATTCCCCCCAGCCATGACATCCTCTTAGAATGTTTTTCCAAAATCATATGGAAAATTATTCATACCAACAATATCAAAACCCCTAATTGTTACATTTCAATGGGGGTGACCCAAGCATGAGTGTCAACACCAACCTTACCTCCTTCAATTTAGGATCCTTCCCTTAGCCAAGTATGGGGAGTGGTGAAGGGGCAACCCTAACTAACAACAACATGCCCTCTTTTAGAGGATATGAAATAAAAAACCCACACTTTGATAGTAGAAGAAGGAACATGGTATGTTGGCCTTTTTTTGACCAGATATTTAGAAAATATTTTGTACCCTAGATTGTGAAAACATGGTTTTATAAATATACCAAAATTACTTGTTTTTCAAGCATTATGGGGGAATATTCTCACTAGAACTTAGATGCTTTCATCATGGATTTCTCCAAGTTTATGGACACCAAAAATTTCTCGGTTATGCTCTTTTTGTGCTCCCTACTAGGTGACACCCTTCACTGGTTTCATTGTATTACTAAATCATTGGTATGTGACATCCACCTATTATCAAACCAATGCATACATCACTTTAACATTCCTAGATTGGATAGCACAAGGCTCTAGGAAATTTCACATTACAGACTCTCAAAGATGTTGTCTATGATATTTTCATAGGGCCCTTATGCAGGAGGAAAGAGCCAAAGTGTTTCTTTGAAGACCTCAAATCAACATAATTTCCATTGACCACCTCCTTCACATTTAAAATTATTAGATTAAGGATATTATCGGAGAAAGAAAACATAAACAACCTAAATCTAAGTATCCAAAAAAAAATACAACACGAGATGGGGTGATGGAAGCATTCCCACCTAAAACTAAGACTTGAATCATCCTCCACACTAAAGAAAGAGAGAATCTTGACTGATCCACCTCAACTACCATTATATGATGTAAGTACCACAAATGAAACACATAAAATATTGATTCCAAACACTTAAAAAACTAAACAAAGAAAATGCTAAATTGTTCAAATCCCCAAACCCAAAACCACTATTGTAGAATGAAATACTAGAATTGGGATAAAAAAGGACCCCATTGTTATACAATTATTTTCCACCTAATCACATGATGGGAATCATCCAGAGGTTAGCAGTCTGAAACACTGAATTATACCACTTTTCCCCTGATTTTACAATACCTTTTGTGCATGGTCGCTTGTTGTCCCTTTACATCCCGTGACAATAAAGTGTTGATCGCTCCTTGGACTCTTGCAAAGGGTGACCAGTTGCTCCCTGCAAGAATGCAGGGCACGATCAGGTGTGCTACTACCTATTTAGGATTGGTTTCGTGAGATGAGATTAAACCCCATATTCTTCGTGGTTCGACCTGGAGAATATTTTCATCTTGGGCATGGAGATCTTATCCAAACTACCCTTTGATCTTATCTCTACTATCCTATAAATAATGGGGGTATCTCATGGGAAAAAAGGGGGAGGAGAAAGGATAAAGAAAACTCATACCGGCGGTTTGATTACAAAGCTTGGGAAAGGAACTTGGAAAATAACTGCATCAAATTCTTTGATTGTAAGTTGTAATCCATTTTTCCATTAATAGAATATGTACAAGATTTTCCTCCTTACTTGATTGTATGTAATTGTTATGATATTTGTAGGGAATTGATATTCTTATGTTATGTCACTAGATATATTATCCATTTATACATGATTCATGTGATCTCGTGAAAGGTTTCTTTGTGTCTCTCTRTGTGTATATCCATGTTGGAAAGAGTGAAGGGCATCTTCAAGAGAGMTGAAATCTAAGGAGCATGCAAGGACAACCATCTGTTCATCGAGTAAGCCTTTCATTCCATCAACTCGTAGGTATTTTCATGTATGATTTAGATCTAGGAAAATCTATAGCTTGCATCTCTATTCYGTCTTAGGTCTAGGAAGAGCCTAAGGGAGGTAACTTCTGCAAGGTTCATTTACCCTACAACAGACTAGCGACTCCTGCAGGGTTCATTTACCCTGAAACCTACCCTRAGCATAGTTTATTTTCTAGTTTCAAGCTCGTATAAAAATGAAACCTACCCCAAGCATGGTTTATTTTCTATTTTCAAGCTTGTGTGAAAATGAAACCAACCCCAAGCACATTTTCAGTCTCTGTTTCAAGATTGTTTAGAAATCAAGCAGGCGCTCCGAGCATAGTTTCATTCTCTGTTGCAAGCTCGTTAAAAAATGAAACAAATGATCCCTTGCCATGTATTCCTTCCAGAGCATTGTTCTTCCATCTAATGAAGAACTCTTGGAAGCCATGGTCAAGGTTAATGAGCATAGTTCCCTTTTAGTGTCAATCTTATTAAAAATTGAAATATATACCCATAATCATAGTTCATTGTCTGTGTCAAGCTCCTTAAAAAATGAAATGGACCCCCCTCCAATTGAGTTGAATCTTCTACTAGATATAGTACTTGAACCTTCATTTCCTCCACCTATGTCAATTGATCCTCTTTCTTCCTCCCTCTCTAGTGATCCTATTCCTATTAGTAACCAAGAGTCTAATCAGGTATAAAAGAAGAGTCGATGGACAAAACGAATCTTGGGGGGCATGTCTCCAGCCTCTGGACATCATGCTAGAGTTAAGCTTCTAGATTCTATCGATCATGCTGGGGGAAAAGTACCAACCTATGGACATTATGTTGGGAATAAAAAACACTAATGGGTATCACCCGAGCACAATTCCATTCTCGGTGTCAATATTGTTTAAAAATTAAACCTACCCCAAGCATATTTTGTTTTCTAGTTTCAAGATTGCGTAAAAATGAAACCAATCCCGAGCATAGTTTATTTTCTAGTTTCAAGATCGCGTAAAAATGAAACCAATCCCGAGCATAGTTTATTTTCTAGTTTCAAGCTCATATAAAAATGAAACCTACCCTGAGCATAGTTTGTTTTCTAGTTTCAAGATCTTGTAAAAATGAAACCAACGCCGATCACAATTTCAATCTCCATTTCAAGCTCATTTAAAAATGAAGTAAGTGCTCCGAGCACCGTTTCATTCTCTGTTGCAAGCTCGTTAAAAAATGAAATAGATAACCATGAGCTTAGTCTTTTTTATTTCTCATGATAGTAAATACATGAGAATAAGTTACCGAGTATACTTTTATCAAATTTCCAGGCTCGTAAAAATATAGGAAAAATGAACTCTTTGGAGTCTCCTCGAAGCTCTTTTCAAACTCTCTAAACATGAGAAGATTGCTGAGTGAGCTTGTTTTCTTTCACACTCATTAAATGGATTTGAAAGGACATATATTTGGTGTAAGTATAACCCTTTTTTGTATCGGATGGACTAATTATGAAAAATGAATACTCTAGTCACCCTCGACTAGAAGAGTTCTCCCTTGTATTGTTTTCATTTTTCAGGCTCGAGACACTAAATTTATGAAAAAAATACCCTTGGAGTCTTCTATGTCCTTTTAGATTCTCTAAATATGAAATGACACATGACCATTTACTTTCTTGGGCTCGTTAAATCCACAAGATTGTATATGGAGTTTTCTTTCATATCTTTCTATACTCCTTAAATATTGAAAATACTATCGAGCACCATTCTCCGCCCCGGGATCAAGAATAAATCMACRAGTGAGAATATCGAGCATACTTTTATTTTATTTCACGCTTGTTTAAACATGAAAGAAGAAAGGAGAGTGTTTTTTTTTTTGTTTCTATCTAGTCATMTTCACAAATGGAAGCCGTCCATTGAGTTGGCCTTGAACAATGCACCTGTTTTGCATCTATGGCCAACATTTGGGTTATCCATTGTCTTTGAAACCARCTGTTTACTCTTCTAGTCCTCCATGGTGAATTTTTTGGTCATTAACGAGTCAATGCTGCCAAGTCAATTTATTTGTCGTGCTATTTTGTTCAAGGGAATTTATCCCATGTCGACTAATTTTAGTCCTTTATCCCATTCATCTTGGCCATCCTCAAGTTAGTTGAGGTCTACTCTTACACTCTTCACACCATATAACTTTATATGTTTCATGTCGATTGATGGGGGATACATCAAGGCCCTCCTTCGACATATTTCATTCTGTCGACTCCAGATCATTATCCAGGTTTGAAATCTAGAAACCAGTTAGTACCCTAGGACTTGTAGACATCAATGGAAAGTTTCCTTGCATTTCAGTAGTGGGTTTACATCATTGTATCATGTTGAAAGAATCTACAAGTGTTCTACTTCAACTCCTTTATTCACACATGCTAGATTGTACTAGTTATCTTGGGGTCCATCATTATCATCAATGGATTTCCTCGTGTCTATTAACAGTGTACATCAATGACTGATAATCATACGATTTATACCATGCTTGACCTCAACTCATCTATTCACATGTTGTAGATTCATACCATTGGGATTTGGGACAAACACCTTGGGTTGGGACCACCACATTCCTTGATGGAATTCCCTCCCAAGTTGCAATGGAGTTATTCATGATTACTTTAGAGACAACTCGGGCATCGATTCTTCTCATTGATTTGTATACTATCACATAGATCCACATTTGTATTTGGTCGTGGATATGTTTTCACTTGTGACATGGATCCATAGTGTATTTTTTCGTGTCCATGATGTAATTTTCTGCATCATGCATGGATATGCAGTGTATTATTTTAGGCGACTATGCTTAGTTTTTATTACCGAGCATGGGTATGCCGGCCCTAGAGATATTATTATTATGTTGGACTGATGATGGTTTCTTTCCAGGTTCCTTCACTCAAAGCTCTGTGATTTTGTTTGTAAAGTATTTTGGCCATCAAACACCTATTTTGACCTCATACTTTAGGGGGCATATGTTATACAGTTATTTTCCACCTGATCACTTGATGGGTATCATCCAAAGGTTAGCAGTCTGAAACACTTAATTATACCAGTTTTTACTTGAGTTTAAAGTACTTTTTTTTCCTGGTCTCTTGTTGTTCGTTTACAGCCCATGACCAGAAAGTGTTGGTCACTCCTTAGCCTCTTGCAAAGGGCAACCGATCGCTCCCTGCAAGAATGCAGGGTAGGACTAGGTCTATTACTCCATATATAGGATTGGTTTCATGAGATGATATTAAATCCCAGATTCTTTGTGGTTTGACTTTGAGAATATTTTAATCTTGGGCATGGAGATATTATCCAAACTACCCTTTGATCTTATCTCTACTTCCTTCAAATAATGGGGGTCTCTCAGGGAAAAAGGGAGAGGAGAAAGGAGAAAGAAAACTTATACTGGTGGTTTGATTACAGATCTTGGGAAAGGAACTTGGGGAAGGAACTTGGGGAAGGATTGCATCAAATTATTTGATTGTAAGTTGTAATCCATTTGTCCATTAATACAATATGTACAATATTTTCCTCCTTACTTGATTGTATGTAATTTTTATGATCTTTGTAGGGAATTGATATATTATGTTATGTCACTAGATATATTATTTATTTATACATGATTTGTGTGATCTCATGAAAGGTTTCTTTTTGTATCTCTATGTGTAGATCCGTGCTGGCAAGAGCGAAGGGAATATCTGAAAGAGCTAAAAGCTAAGGAGTGTGCAGGGACAATCGTCTGATCACCGGGTAAGCCTTTCATTCCACCAACTCGTATGTATTTTAATGTATGATTTAGATGTAGCAAAATCTATACTTTTCATCTCTATTCCGTCTTAGGTATAGGAAGATCCTAAGGGAGGTAACTCCTGCAGGGTTCATTTACTCTACAACACCCATTCTAGACCACGACCCTCCTTCTAATCCTTTTATGAAGAAAAATAAGGCTCCCTCTAAGTTAGCCTCTAATTCCTTTGACAAAGAAGAAGATGAGGCCCACCTTCATCCCCCAAGAAAAAGAGGAAGAATCCCATTGATCCCTCCTCTTTCTATCCTCCTGAGGTCACAAAGAGAATCCATGTGATCAAGAAGGCTCTAAGTGAACCCAAGGCCACCCATTGGATTAGAGCTGTGACTATTACCCTTTCTAAGAGGGCATGCCCTTTTTTTATTCCTTTCCTTTTCTCATTTTCCTATATAACATCCTTTTGGTTCGTTGGGTAGGTGTCTCTCAAGATCAACCTATTTAAAAACTACCCCTCAACCTCATTGATCCAAGGTACCCTATCCTTTAATTTAATAGAAGCTATATCTTTCAAATTGAATAGAGTCTTTGAGAATCTTGTCCTTTCTTCTCCTCCCATATTTTAAGCCCTAGCTTCCTTGACTCCCTCCTCTGCTTACCTCATACAAATCCTTTCCTCTCACACCTTTTGTATGTTCTTAGGGAGTTCCATAACCAAATGGCTCACATGATTGAGTCCATATAAGATTCACTCCCCGAGATTGTTCAAATGTAATCCGCCCCTCTATCCTTTAACCTTTATAACATCCCATCTAATGAAGAGTGGAAGGCCAATGTGTTCAACCCATTCTTTATTCATATCTATAGAAATGGTTTTATAACCAAATGAGTCATTGTTGACTCAAGATATGCCTTATATATCATAGTGGGTCATGTTTTCCAATATCTTAGTGCTACCCACTTCTCTCCTACTCAAAATTTTTAGGGTTTCAATAAATCTAATACCAACCCTCTCAACAATATTGAGATCCCCTTGTCCCTTGGTCCTAATACCATTGGCACCATTTTTTTAGTAATACTAGGAGACTTGGAGTAAAAAATTCTCCTTGTCCACCCATGGTTAGATGAAATGATGTTTTTTACTTGCACCTTTATGAGGAGCTCTTATTCTTCCATGAAATAAAGAATGATCCCATTCGACAAGATCCAAATCCCTTCTCTTTCGTACATAATTCCACTTCTAAAGTCCCCCCCTTGATCTCTCTTATCTAGTCTCCTAGATTCTTCAAAGCCTCTTCCTCTTCTTCTTGTTATAAAGTTCACACTTCTAGGTTGGAATCCTCCTTTGAACTCACTCAAATTTTCTTTTTAGATGTGTGAGAATCCTTGGGGGAACCCCACATGGGTCCCCTACCTCGTCACCTCCCTGATCACCTTGATTGTCTTACTAAAACCTCATTTTCCTCCCTTATGCCTTGTCCTTTCCTTTTGAATACTTAGGGTAGGGATCCTTCTCACCTTTATCAGCTTGGGGAAACCTTATTTTACTCCCTTACCTTTTGAATACTTGGGGCAAGGGTCGTCTTCCTCTTCTTCTTTCTCTAAAGTTCACACTTGTAGGTTGAGATCCTCCTCCAACCTCACTCAAATTTTTTGCTTAAATGTGTGAGCATGCTTGGGGGAACCCCATATGGGTCCTCCACCTCGTCGCCTCTCTTCCCACCTTGATAATCTTGGGGTAACCTATTTTTCCTCCCTTATTCCTCGTCCTTACCTTTTGAATAATTGGGGAAGGGATTCTCTTTATGCTTAGCTTCCCAATAGTATCCTAAGTCATGTTGGATAAAATTAAGAAGGGTTCCACACTTTAACATGGATATATTGAGTTGAATGAATCCCCATCTCGAATGAGGCATTTATATGGCCAAGTTAGACCTCTTTTTGTTGGCCTTAGTTGTCTCCTACCCTGATAGTGTGTGTCCCTCCTTCTCCTTCCTTGTTGTCTCCCCTTGACCATTCAAATCTACTCAGGGGATCCACCTCTTTCTCTATTTTTCCTCTTGTTCATTCTCCTTTCATTGGTTGTCTTCTAGATGGTTGGTTTCTCCCTAGGTCATTGTTTCAAGAAGGGCCTGGATTGAGATGGTTGCATCACAATGGGATCATCTGTCACACCATTACTATAAGCATTGGGTGTGATACTCACATATCATGGGTTGAAACTATAAGATTTCCTCCTTGATCGTACCTCTCATTCCTCCCACCTTTCTTGATGCAAATGTGTGACCTCCCGATCTCTGGATCTTCCTCTAGAGCCCCAATATGGCTCTCGGATCCCTGCTAGATCCTTATCTGAGCTTCACATGCCCCTTTATCTCTTGTGTGCAGGATCCAACAAAACCTACTAGGCGCTTAAACTAATCCTCTTTCTCCTTTGACTTAAACCACAGGCGCTAGCCCTTTTTTTCCCAACATAATTGACATATGACCTCAAGTGCTTAGCTGAAAGGCACTCCGACACTCCATGAGATTCACACCTAACACATAACACTCCAATACACCAGAGTCGTTATTGGTTGAATTTGGTCATAAAGTGACTTGATCGGCGGGTGTCGGTTTTACCCTATCCTTCAGGCTTCCACTTTCCTATGTCAACAATTAGACTTTATTTGATGATGGAAATGGATTCCCCTCCCTCCATGATCTACGATGGATATGTAATCTGGGACTCCGGGCTTCAGTGTTCCTTACCTCCAAATGACAACGACTAAAACTCGTTGGATAACCGAAGTGCTGAATGTCCAAAGGGCTCAAAGATCAATGACCCATGCTGCACTACTTGATCTATGACTAGCATTAATTTGGGACTCTGGGCTTCGAATTTCCTCCGCTCCAACACCAATGAATAAACTCACCCAAAGTGCCAAATCGCCGCCGAAGGGCCCGAGGATCTAACAAATCTCGTTCTCCTTTTGATTAATGGATGTTGTTTACTCTTGGGCTTCGGAGGTTCAGGGTTCCTCAACTCTACACTCTCCTTTGCTCAGGGATTAATCTAACGACCCCGATCTAATATCGCAGCCAGATTAACGGTTATTGTAGCTTCCTCCTCTCACTGACTCTTCTTTCCCTTTGCTTCTCGAGCCTTCTCTTCCTAAAAAATTAAATTATATTTAATTTACATTCAATCCTGGATCGGGTCTAGATCTCTCTAACCCTACGATTCACCTAATTACATTAACTCTATATCTTTCTGGATTCATCTACTTGTCTTCCATTTAAGGCGATTTACATACAAGCTTGACCCATACAATGGATCTTTGGCTTCTCGAGCCTCCCATCACTTAATTACATTAAATGAGATAATTTTAAAATAGAATGAGAAGGGTTGAGCCCTCTCTCCTCGGTATCTGCTCCATCCCCATGCGATGCTGTGATGGATGTTGACTTGGGTGATGAGTGGGAGCGATGCTCCTGCATAATTTATCCTCTTTCATTTTCTAGGTTCTCACTATCGTCACTACCTCCTTTCTCTTGCCTTCACTAGGTTCATCATTGCATCACTTCCTCCTTTTTCTTTCCTAGGCTAGGTCCACCATAGTTTTGTCAATTCTCTTCCTCTTGTCTTTACTAGGTGTGCCCTAGTGTTTCCACCTCTCTTTCTCTTTCCTTCACTAATTCCACCCTAGTGTCCCTACCTCTTCTTCCTTCACACCTATCCTTTATTCTTCCTTTGAGAGCTATTGTTGGTACTCCTTCCACCGCTTTTTGAACGATGCTAACTTGTATGATGTAGGTACCCAATAGATTCTAGCATATGCCTACACCATCAATTCCCACCTATAGATAGGTGCATATATTCCTTTCTTACCCTCAATACTCACTAATGATTTTATAGTCTAGCTTCTATTATTATCATTAAACTTGTTCATGCTTTCTACATCTTTTAATTATTATTTCACTCAGCCCTAACCCTCAAGAATATACTAAGATTTTTAAGAAGTAATTTATGTAAATCCACAATTAAACTTCGTCATAAAGTTGTCTTTATAGAAGTTGTATAAAAATATTGTAAGCATTTGGAACAATAATAATAATAGTTGTGTTTAGTGAAAATGAATATTATTAATTTAAAAAAAAAATCATAACTCAGTTTTGCACAATGTCTACTTATAAATGTTAACATCATATGGGTGTTACAGATTTCAACCATTTTTTCCCAAGTGGTTCAAGTCTCAATGAGTCAAACTAGGGCTTCTACAAAACCTTGCTATGATTTCTCATGGGATATGGTTTTCTTTCTTTAAAAAATTCACAACTAAGTGCTATGAATGAAATCCCATGTTCACTTGGTGAAGGAAAACATCAAGCTGATGTATATAATGACATCATGTTGATGTGTTCTTGATGATGTAAATTGTTGATGTGTCACTAATGACATGATATTTATGTAATTTGTTGATGTGTCACCTACAGTTGCCATGCTAGATGATAATGTGGAGTCCAACTAGCACCATGTCGAATGATGACTTGTGCTCCATAAATTTATATGTGTGACCTAAATCAAGGCCAATAAATCAAAATGGGTTATTTTTGGATTGAAGGGAGCCATATGACCCATAATTCAATCAACTCACTAAATTGTAGAGGACTTAATCTTTATTCAAGTGGGTCAATATGCTAGGGGGTTTATGTTGGATGCCCGACATACATTCCTTGCAATTCAAAAATAACTTAGTATAAAAGGCTCCAACTTAAGGTCTTATAATCCTAGTGCTGACATGGCATGATGACATGTATAAAGGTACATGTGTTAGGACATGACTCCATCTACTATTAAAATGTCAAATGGATAACACAACTTAGTGATGTGTCATGTTAGACATGTGCCATAAGGTGATTGAATATTAAATTCTAGTTAGATGGAAATATACAATGATAACACATCTAGATGCCCTAGGTGCTTGTTGGTCCAATTGATAATGTGAGGAAGCTAACATGTTTCAATTGATGTGTCATAGTCTATGTCATGTTGACATCCTTTAGGCATGACTTAACACCCTTGGTCAACCCTATAAAGAACCTCTAAAATGAATTTTAAGGTTTGCAAACAACCCCCCATAGTGATGCCCCATGAAAGTGACCCGCTAAAGGAAAAATAACTAAGTATAAAATTGGTCAAAGAGGCTCACCTCGATAATTTTTTGGTCCCTCCTGGGATACATATGGTGTAATTACATTGGACAACTATCACTTTATTGAGCTAGAAACCCTAATGCTATAAATGAAAAAAGAAGAATGGAGAGAACTCAAAGAAAATTTGTTGATTTAAATGATGAATATTCCTAGAATAAAGATAAGATTTATGACATGCCTCCAATATTGATCCATGTCTACAAGATCCCACACATGCAGTTCTAAATTCCTACAAGACAAGACTTGGTCTCCAGTAAAAGGATACACACATACACACAATATAACCAATCAACATTAGATTTACTATTGTAAAAATAAAACAATAAAAATGCAAAGCAGAAAAACCCTAGTTCCCTCAGTGGGATTATACATCCCTTGCCCTAGCTATGATAAAACCTCCCTTGAGGTTGGGTTCAAAATTCCAAGGTATGAGTGTAACTAAGCCAATGAATATCTGATAGGATGAATAAATAAAACATGCAAGGTTGGATCCATAATAGCCACAAGAGACCCCTTTAGAGGTGTTGGAGATGATAGGTGCATCTGACCTTAGGGTCTAGAGAGAGGTGGAAGGAATTTTATCACAAAATCAAGTCTGTACTTGCAAATTAGGGTTCTCAAAGACAAACCATATTGTAATAATTCAAGAGACTTTACAAATAGTAATTTAATGGTATAAATAGGTGAGGGAATGGAAGTGACCTCAAGGTGTAGTAGAATGTGAGGTTAGCCATTAAAGGGTCCAAGTTGTACAAAACCATCATAATGCACATGTTGACTATGTTTCATAAGTTTTGTACAACATTTCTATGGGTTTTTAGGCCCAAAAGTACTTTATTACATGAGTTGTGAATTCACAATAGTTTTATTCGAAGGAAACTAGTGTTCAACTTTCCACAAGACACGAGTTAAAGTTTGAGGGATTTGACTCAAATTGAATCTATAAATAGGATCATTTTATACTAAGTTATTTTTGAATTGCAAGGAATGTATGTCAACCATCCAACATAAACCCCCTAGAATATTGAGCCACTTGAATAAAGATTAAGTCTTCTACAATTTAGTGAGTTGATTGACTTATGGGACATATGGCTCCCTTCAATCCAAAAATAACCCATGTTGATTTATTGGCCTTGATTTAGGTCACACATATAAATTTATGGAGCACAAGTCATCATTCGACATGGTGCTAGTTGGAGTCTACATTATCATCTAACATGACAATTGTAGGTGACACATCAACAAATTACATCAACATCATGTCATTAGTGACACATCAACAATTTACATCATCAAGAACATATCAACATGATGCTATCATATACATCAGCTTGATGTTGTCCTTCACCAAGTGAACATAAGATTTCATTCATAACACTTAGTTGTGAATTTTTTAAAGAAAGAAAACCATGTCCCATTAGCAATCCTAGCAAGCTATTATAGAAGCCCTAATTTGACTCATTGAGACAACCACTTGGACAAAAATGGTTGATGTATATAAAACACATATGATGTTAACCTTTATAAGTAGACAATTGTGCAAACATGAGTAATGATTTATTTTTTAAACTAATAATATTCATTTCACTAAACACAATTATTATTATTACAAATGTTTACAATATTTTTATACAATTTCTATAAAGACAACAACTTCATGACTAAGTTTAATTGTGGATTTACATAAATTACTTCTTAAGAATCTTAATATATTCTTGATGTTTGGTTCCACACATTATTCATTTAACCCAATAATTTCTACGTTTAAAACATAATAATGTGTCTTAATTATTGACATGGTTAAGATTATGACGTTTATTCCTTTTTCAACTAGCCATTAATTTTATTGATTTAATTCATTCTCTTTAAAATTAATATTACTAATC
>SNQJ01S0059977.1:0-10199 GCA_010110895.2 Picea sitchensis | reverse complement strand
CCACCAGAAACAACATGATGTATATTATCCATTCATGGGTGTTGTATATGCATGTGCATTTTCCTTCATGTCCAAATACCTTTATCAATCTTGCGGTCCAAAACCCATGACTAGGGTTGACATCAATGACAACAACCAATCTTTCAACAATACCTCTGCAAATTTCAGATTCTGCAAAGCCATAAAAAAGAAGTTATAACAGAAATACCAAGTTGACTTGTTTGAAACATATTTTCAGGATTATTCAGGAACCATAACGTCCACATAGCATATCTCTGAAAATGTTGTGATTCAATGGCTGAAATATTAACCATAGATACTTTGATCTCTTTTTTCCATCTCCTCCAAATTTTAGGGTTCGAAACTTCCTAGAACATAAGTTGTAGAAAATATGGCAGAACCTCCTGAATTCTGTCCTATTCTAGAGAGCTCACTTGTACGACATGCCACACGCTCAACATTTCATATATGATTCTACAATTTACACACAAACTACTAAATACTGTACTCTTTCCACTGTAATTTTTCTCATGGAATTTGGATCTTCTATGAAGAAGTTATGATTTGTTTACTCGAAACACCTGCTTGAGACTAATTTAAGGACTAGTCAAAATGCCTATCTTCCACATAGTGTATCTCACAAACTACAACTCCTGAGAGGCTGGAAGTTTTACCATAGATACCATAATATGTTTTTGAAATATCCTCCAAGTTTCATGGTGTGAATCATTACAAAAAAATAGTTATAGATAAAAGGGTACACTGGCCTGTAAAGAACATACCTTAGAATTAGTCTTCATATTCCCTTTACTTTTTCCCTTCTTCACTTCATCTTGTCTTTGAAATTTGTACCAATATTGTGCCAATAGATCACCATACTAGAAATCAAAGACCTCAAGTGCAGATACACATATACAATATCATTTCATGCACTTTCTCACTCACACTTCAAATGAACCAAGCATAGTTGTATTTATACTCTTTCATGCTCAACCCTAGTTTAGGTTTAGGGATGAATTCTACCAGAAGTTGCAACTAACTTGACCACTTACAATAACTTTGGGATCAATTCATGAGCACTTTACAACTACTTGGTACAATACATAACCACCATTGACCATCATTCCGGGTCTTCAAATTTAAACCTTCATATCTCCTCAACCGTGAGGAACCACGTGGCATACCACCTATCACCAGAAAGGGAACGATGATTAATAACCATTAATATTATTCCAACAACCATCTGACCTATTTTTTCAGCCTCTTTTCCTCTACACAACTTCGGGCTCCATGACCACACCTATGGGGATTCAATCTTCAAATCACCATAACTCCTCAACCATAAGGAATTACATGATGTACCACATATCATCATAAATGACACAGTGAGAAATATCCATCCATACATATATGATTTCCTTTTATCTTGATTTTCATTTTATTTTCATCCATAAAATATGAGGCTTCATGCGGGCTTCCACCGTAAAGGGAMAAACCATAAAGGGACCACTTTGGAGTTCATACATTTGGTACATTGCATCCATACATATGAGAACATAATCATCAATGATGAAACTATACTTTGAAATCAATCTATACATCAATGACAAGTCAATCACAATATTAAATATGACATCAATAACAAATCATCACATACATCCATGACAACTCAATACATCCAATACAACTCATTACATCAATGACAACTCATCACATCACAATGACATCAATTGTTGACATCAATGACAACATGTTAAACAAAACTACATCCATTTACCACATAACTCACAATGGGGAAATTGTTGGATTACTGAGAGGGGGGAGTGAATCAGTAATAGAGCAATTCAATCCCTTTTAACCACAAAATGCAAGCATTATATTAATGTAACATTATAATCCAATAGTTGTAGAGTAAATAAACAATGAACAAATGAGCAATCAAACACATACACAATACACCAGTGTTTTTATGTGGAAACCCAAAGTAGGATAAAACCACGAAATGATTTTTCTTATATGTATTTAAGAATTACATTCATTGGAAGCACCAACTTCCTTTGTTTTCCAACTGCAACTGGAAGGAGGCTCCAACCCCCTAGTTTCTTAGGATACAACCTGAGTGAATCTCCAACTCCCCAATTCTCTGGCTACAACTAGAAGGAGGCTAAAACCCCCTATGTTCTCTGGCTACAACCAGAAGGTGGCTACAACCACCTATCCTTGCCCCGTCCAACCACCCTATCATAGAAGTAGAATGATGGGACCACTGCCACACTATCACTGTGAGATATAGTGCTGTAAACCTATACCAATCAAATTGTAATCAAACTGTACCATAAACAAGTGCATCATCCATGCACCAACCTATACCTCAACATGTAATCAACCTGTACCATAAACAAGTGAATTAACCATGCACCAACCTGTACCTCAACCTGTACCATCAACGAGTGCATCAACCATGTACCAATCATGCATCAAATACACATAAACTATGACTCATCAAGATGTACCAACATCATCAACTATACACCTAATGTATGTGCCAAATGTAAAAACTCAATATGTCACTGAGAAATCTGTCACTGTATACTCATCAACCAATCTGATCTGATCACATATACCTCAAATGTAGAAACTGAATATGTCACTGAGAAACCTGTCACTATATACCCATCAACCAATCTGATCTGATCACATATACCTCAAACACTATACCACAATTATGTACCTCAAACCATGTGTTAGAACCTCACTGTTATACAACCTCTATCTGTACCAATAACTTCATCAACATACCTCAACCAAAATCCCTCAAACATGAACCAATACTAAACTTCAGTAGATCTGTCTCAGATCAACTCTACAACAAGCCATAAACTCCCAAGAGGGAACCCAACATATTTACAAGGCAAACCCTCAACTTGATTAATAAATTCAACACTACACATATTAGAACCATACCTTTTTCTTCTTGTAGCGTTCTCCTGCCATGATTTTTCTGCCATGGTTTTTCTGCCACGGTTTTTCTACCTCACTTTTCCTGCTACGATTTTCCTGCCGCACTTTTTTTGCCACGATTTTTCTACCGCACTTTTTTTGCTGCACTTTTCTTGGCGCGATTTTCCTGCCACACTTTTTCTGCCACACTTTTCATGTCGCACTTTTTCTGTCATAGTTTTCTTGTCGCGATTTTTTTTGTCACACTTTTTTTTGTCGCAGTTTTCCTACCGCGATTTTTCTGCCACACTTTTTCTCCCACACTTTTCTTACCGTACTTTTTTTGCCACACTTTTCTCTATCAATAATACCTGCCCAAATAACCTTTCACAAAAATAGATATTCATTGATATTCAAGTGTGTTTTGAATGAGAGAACCTTGCCTCTTATTTATACTTTTATGTAGCTTCCTCAAGGTGTTACTTCTAACCATCTTAACCCACTTTCCTTATTTTAGGGTTAACCCACTTATAACCACTTGTCCACTTAACTTAACCACTTTCCATAATTAAAAATTTCTCCATTAAATTTATTATTTAAATAATTTCTTTTGCATCCTCTTTGACTTATAGTACACTCATCACTTCACTTTATTATTTAAATAATTTCTTCTTTGAAAACACCTTGACTACTTTGACCTTTTGGGGCTTCTAGATGACTCATGAGGGTTCTCCAACTTTACATGGCTATAACTCTCTAATTGTGAGGAGTTATGTCACATTCCACATACCACTGGAAATGGCATGACATGTAATATCCATTTAGAATAGTTTTACTTGCAAATATATCAAAACTCACACCATTATCCATCAAACAATCTTAGGTCCATTACCCAAATCTTTGTGCTATTAGAATTCGCTATCGAAATTTCTTCAAGTGTTGACATCATTGACAACCAACCCAATTAATCAAAAGAAACATCACATGTGTCTCAAGATTTCATTCATTACTCAACATATAAACATTTGAATACATAGAAGGTCATAGCCTACAAAGATATTCATGAATCTTGAACTATAGACCTGAGAATCAGATCTCGATATACTTTCTCTCTCATATTTCTCTATAACTCTACCATTAGAATCAACCGTAAGTGAAAAAAAACTGAACCCTTACATATTCACATGCATTCCTTATATCTCTACAGGACCATGATAATCATAAAAAACTTTCCATGTCACTAACAACCTCGAATGTGAAAAGTCGATCTATTAAAAAAATGGTTACAATCATTAAATAAGATCCTCGAGGATTTGATATGCATGCAAATTTTACAATTCCCTGTGTGCAGTATAAAATTGGTTGGTGTGCACAGTGGAAATCTGGTTGGTGTAGGTGTTGAATATTGGTGTTGGGTGGTACAAAACATGTGGAACACCTAGGCTTGCCAAAAATGTAGTGTGTCAACATGCCCCCAACACTATTAGTTGGCTCGTCCTCAAGCCAATGATATTCATTATGTTTTGACGTCAGCGATGGAGGGGACCTTCTTCATGAGCTTTGTAATGAAGTCTTGGAACACAGAGTTAATATGATCAAAAGTCTCCATCAATTCCTTCATGTTGTGGAAAAAATTATTAACATATGTCACTTTGGTTGACCCATATGTGGGCATGATTTATGCACTCAACTCTATCACAGGGGCTTCCCTTGTGTGTGCATTTATGAAGCATAGTAGTGTTTTTGGGCTTGCACTTAGGCTTCCAACACAATGGACGACATTGTTTATTACTCAGTGTGAGTTGATGTAACCTTTCGATGAAGGCTAAATAACTCCATTATGGAAACCTTTCACTCTACAGGTGGCACAAAGGTCCATATCTTCTTCTTGTCATTGATATTTTCCTCAATTGCATGGATGTGGTATTTGATTGTGCTTATTTCAGGGGAATTTTGAATATGGGTCTAGATTTGGAGATGACATTAAAATACCTCCAAGAACTCTTCACATGGGCTTGTCTTTGGTGCAACAAATTCTCCATGGCAACAATATTTTGTTACAAGTCCCCCTACAACTGGTGGGGTGCTCTTCAACTTTTCCTAAAGCTTCACATTCTGTGTCTGCAGATGTTGGAATGTTTCCTTCACCTTGTTGAGTTTTCTCGATGTTGGGAGGTTAGAAGGATATTCAGTCATATTGGGAACTTGCACATACCCTATGTCCACTGCACTGCTCAACAATGTGTGCACAACTACCTCCACTTCATGTACTTCTTAGATTTCCTTGAGTGCAACTATCTCCCATGCGTGTATTTGTTGGGTTTCATGGTGCACACTCATATTTTGTGTATGAAAAACTTGATTTATCTTGTCTAGTGTGGTGGGAATGCTCATGTATCTCCATATAAATGTTAATTATTTCTTCATTCATTGAGGATCTCGACCTCTCGATTGTCGATCTCGATCTGGACTTCCGTGGGATATTTTCCATCTACGATGCAACTGACAGAGAATTGTGCATCTAGAATCTCCTTCATCATCCTGATCAATTCCTTCACCATGGACCTCACTGTCATAACCATAGTGATCTCATTGACATAGTTTAGGGTGACATTTACATTGTGTTTTCTATTCTTCATCTTCTTCATGTCTCTCACATGATTTGTAAGGTTGGTTTAGGTCAGGACAAATGAACATGATAGGGGGACAACCACTAGTATTGGACTGACATATTCATATATGGGTTTGGACAACTACTGGGAGCCTTACACACAATTCAGGGAACTATGATGCATCCCAAGTGTTGTAATCAACAAATTGTAAGCTGTATCTCTTGCCCAAGAGATGTTTTTGGAAGGGTACTTCTCTAGGGATCTCAACCATTGGAAATTGGGATTCCTTGGCTATCTTCACTCTAGAGTATTCCTCCCACTTTTTGGACGTATCCATTTCATTAGGGAATCCTTAGGTGATATGAATCTACAAAGTTGTTGGATCCTATACACCAATCCTCGCTCTATCACTACACTACTTGTAGGTTGCACTCGACTTCCTAAGATCTATGGTTTGGATGATCTGATACTTGACAATAGGGGTTGATAGGGGGCAACAATAAGCCTAGATAATCATGTGGTTCCTTCCCCTGATGTTGTCACATGCTCAATTATGCATTCGATTCCAAGCCCATTGTAAGTATTGTTTGTTGGTTGTATATGCTGTTATGATGGTTCACATTCCCTATGTAGTCATGATTTGTCATGGAATGAAATGTCCATCTATGTGTCGTCATATTGGTCTCTCTGTCCTGTTGTCCAATTTTCACATATAATTATCCTATCCTTTCACATTTATCTTGGTATTTGACCTATAAAGGTTATAAAATATTTGAAATATGTTGTGGTACGACCTATCCTGTCCAAAAGATTACACCAATTTATTCTATCCTACTCATCATTGCATACTTCTACCTATATTTACTCCTACCTACCTGACTCCTACGCTACCCTTAGTCTATGCTAACACTAAAAAATCATTAATTTATGGTGCATCTGACCCCTGCGGGCCATAATACACCTTCATCCGATTTTCATTGATCAATCCTTTGAGGGGTTGACCCTACAACATTGATAACTTTTTTGTGCCAACCTCATTGATATACACAATCCTGAAGGGTCCTAATCAACATATGTGCAACTTACCAGGGTGCTTCAGGAACTTGCTATCATACAATAAAGCTAAAGATATCGATTGTAAAGAATTGTACTAAATGTTGCAACTGTGCTAGGCATTTTGTAGCTACTTCTCGACTATCTATCTTTGTCCTGCAATCAATCAATCTTATTCCAGTTCCACTAAATCATCTAACCACCTTTGCAGTGAGTGATCATATGACATCTATGTTGCAATTGCAATTCTAAGACTTGGTACCACAAATTCTAATGGCATCACTACTCCTTTTCCATAGAAGAAACTAAATGGCATGTGTCTAGTCAATCTCTTGTAGGTAGTCCTATATGCCCATAATACTGCTAGAATATGTTGATCCTAATCGTCACACTGTATGTTGTATACCTTGGTCAACACATGATCCAATATCTTGTTGAATGCTTTGACAATTCCTTTGTCTTGTGGATGATATCGTGTGCTCTTCTGATGGTGGATCATGAAATATTGAGTTAGAGTGTAGATGGTGGCATTCACAAAGTGCACACCTTGATCACTCATTAATATCTTCAGGCATCCAAACTTGGTGATAATGTTCTAAAAAATAAACTGTGTTAAAACCTTCGTAGTATAATAATTGAATGGTGAAACCTTTTCATAATGTGTCAAGTATTCTATCATGGTGATAATATAGATCATGTACCAATTTTTCATGCTAGGGGATTGATCTATCCTAAAAAATCAATTTCCCACTTCTCAAATGGATTTAGTGTAGTGACTGGAGAGAGTGGTATTTCATCTCACCTTGATAACTTTCCTATCCTTTGGAAAATGTCACAACACTTTCAATACTCCTTTACTTCTTCAAATAGAGATGGCCACATAGTCCTATGGAGAGAAAATTCTACACAATTTCCTTCCATGCATTATTGTCAGCAACAAGCCCTTCATGTACAAAGTAGTGTCCTTCATGCTCTATGGTCATATAATTTATTTCTGAATTTAATATCTTTCTACTAGACAAGTAGATTGAATGATCAATGTTATCTTCTCCTGACGATGCAAGCACTATGCCTAGTGCAATGGGCGATGCATCCAAATGAACGTGGAATACCTTGGTCAAGTCTAGGAATATCATGATCGATGAAGTAACTAATATCTCCTTTATCATGTCCAATGCCTCCTGACATTCCCATGTCTAGACATACTTGGTATCTTTGTATCGTATCTTTTCCAACTATGCAACAACTTTGGCATAGATATGAATGAACCATATATAATATTTGTATGTCCTAAGGTTATGCGTAACTCTCATACATAGTTTGGGGCTAAAATGTACACAATCACTACAATCTTTTCTTGATCAAATGACATGCCTTCCTTAAATACAACATGTCCCAATCGAGTTCCAAACGGTGTACAAAAAATGCAAATCTCCAAACGGTGTACAAAATATGCAAAGTTCCAAACGATGTACAAAAAATGCACTTTTTGATATTTAAAGATATCTATAGCTTCCTGCATCATTCCAACATCAATCATAATACTTGCATATACTCCTTGAGTAAGCTTAACATTGTCCAATCATCTAGATATACCTCCAAACATTTGTGCATGAACTCTTGAAATGCAATGACCACAATCCTTGATAACACTACTGGTGCATTCTTCATGCCAAATGACATCACAGTGTATACGAACGAGCCCCACTCTATCAAAAATGTTGTCTTGGATATGTCTTCCTCTGTGATGCACACTTTGTGGTAGCCTGGAAATCCATCCGTGAATGAATACGCTTCATGCCCACCCACATTCTCCAACAATTCATCTATAAATGTGATATAAAATGGAACGTGCACACAAGCGGTATTTAGACTCCACAAATCCGCAAAAATTCTGAATTCACCCATCTTCTTTGGCTGTACTACTATTAGGATGATCCATTCCGATTCTTCCACATGGATTATTATTCATGTGTCTAACATGCGATCCAATTATTTTCACACCTTTTATTTGTACTGTAGGTTCAATCGATATGATCTCTTATTATTTGGTTTAGCATATGGTTTCAACTGAATTTTCATCTCCCATGGGGATCCTGTGATCCCATTCATCTCAGGAAAACTTCTCAAAAACATGTCTTCATATTCTTTTAGCAAGTCCACTACTTGTGTCACTGTTTATTGGTCCTATTAATCACCAATTATCAACAATTTTGGAGCCTTTTCAGTGTCAATATTGTGTGTTCTTCATCTTTAATGGAATTGTCTAACCTAGTGAAGTGCTACTAGAATCCTTCCCCTAAACTGTGAGATCACCCTTGGTTTCATTGGTATGTAATTTCCTAGGGTATTCTTCTTGTGCATCATGATAATCCACCTTCCATTAGCACACCGATTGATTGAAATTTACCATTGTCTTATGATAGGAAAAAACTACCTTCTGCATGGGGTCTATGCATTTCTGATTGAAGATAAAATCCTTCATTCTTAGTAGAATCCCCCTTTGTGCAAGGACCTCTGATGTAAACTTGAACTTTGTGTAGAACTGGTTTCTCTTTCTTCCCCAAGCCCTTGTTTTCCTCCTAGTCTCCTCTTATATTTACCAACTTCTTGGGATCATATCTATAGTGTGGGAAAACCTATGGACCCATTGTTCTCTCATAATTTTCTTGGATGTCTAGTGCCTCTCACAGAAACAAATGTTTTCCTGGGGATCCTTAGTAGCATTGTACTTTCTCATTAATTCAAAGTCGGTTAGGGGCTAGAACCTCAATTTGATGCATTCTACCACCCGCACCCAGTCTTGTAAGTTTGTGCAATGCATTTCCCACCAATATGTAGGTTTTCCCTTCATTACTTCATACATGGTCCAAATATTGTGTCTCTCAGGCACACTATCCTCCATTTTATCTATAAATACATATACCCAGATTTTTGCTTCAAACCTTGGTAGGTCGTGCAACTCTATCCAAGGCAATGCACTTCTTTAGTTATTCGTCTGCTTATTCTATTCGACACTTCATACATGTTGTTTTCCATCTTTCCATTACATCCTCCAAATTTGTGTCATAACAGTAGACACTCCTGTAGATCATCTCACCATCGACTCTTGGGTTTACATAATCCTCCTTGCACCTTGTGATGTTGTATATTCTCTCAATGATTGAGATTTTTACATTCTCATTTACTGGTTCATTGTATTTTTCACCTTGGTCAGATCTAGCAGAACGATGACGCACAACGTGTTTGTATCAAAGGAGATATACATGTGCTTCAAATTTAGTACAACATTGTTATCAAATGCCTAGTCAATTCCAAGAAGAGATAGATATGGGTCTGATTCATCCCTAAAGTATTCTTTTGTTTTTATACCATCAAGGTGTTGATTAAGGTTGGTTGTCATTGATGTCAACCTTTGAAGAAAGATCCGTAGCACAAAGGTTTGGGTAATGGACCCAATATTGTTTTATGTAAATATGAATCATTATTTTTTTGTCATGGTTGATAAGAAGTAAATATGGATGAACTCCAAAGTGGTCCCCTTATGGTGAAAGCTCTCACGGGAAGATGCTTTGTGGAGTAAAAGAACCCACG
>SNQJ01S0059976.1:92123-121790 GCA_010110895.2 Picea sitchensis | reverse complement strand
AGATTTGGTGTCTCTTCACTCACCCTCACTTTAATCATAAAGTTATCTTTTAATTTGCATCTCACAAATTAATTTGACTAAGACCCATATTCGGCAATTTCTCCCCCTTAGGCACCTAGGGAAGAGAAACACTTGCCTTGGTACTTTATTTTAATTTAAAATTTAACATCCTCAGCCAAATAAACAGGGGTGGTGGTAAGCTAAAATTTATGTGGGTCTGGTCCCAACAACAAGCGTTCGATGATTTGAAGCAACTCTTGTGCTCAGCTCTAGTACTTTCTCTACTAGACCTGCAACATCCCTTTGAGATCTAGACAGATGCTTTAGACTATGTTGTGGGCACCATTCTCACTCATCATGGCCACCCCGTGGCCTATCATAGTGAGACACTGTCAGATACAATCTGTAAGTACCCTACTTACAACAAAGAAGTGTACTCCATTGTACAACCATGTCGCCAATGGAGACATTACATTCTTAGGGAGGAGACAGTCATCCACACTGTTCATAAGCCACTGTATTTCATGCAGACACAGGGAAAATTGTAGAATGACTGCCATCAAAAGTGGTGCACATACTTGCAGCAATTCCACCTCAACATCAAGTATAAAATAGGAAGCATCAATCGCGTCGTTGATTGCCTCAACAGACTGCCAATCATGGCACTTACCGCAGTGCTAGACTCTTGTGGCCATGAGACATCTGGATGGCTCCAAATCTATGAGACAGACACTGACTTCACCACCACCTACCAAATGTTGGGTGAAAATGAATTTGTCGATAATTTCCATCTTCAGAATGGGTTGTTGTGTCATGTGGTCAATATCTATGTTCCATCAAGTGAGCGAGCGAAGTTGATCTGGGAAGCCCACTATAGTCGGGTGGTAGGACACTTCGGTGTCAAAAAGACCGTGGTGATGCTACAGAAACATTTCTACTTGCCAAAACTTTGACAGGAGGTCGACAAGTATATCAGGTCCTCCACTTCCTGTGTTATTTCCAAACTGACCACTAAGAAACAGGTCTTGTACACCCCCCTTCTTACTCCTAACAGACCATGGGAATCCATCTCATTGGACTACGTGTTAGGCCTCCCATCAACCAAGCGGGGAAATGACTGTGTTTTTGTGGTTGTTGATCACTTTTCTAAGATGGCGATTATGGTTACCTGGAAAAAGAGCATCACAGCGGAGGCCACTACCAAGATATTCTTTGAACGAGTCTGGGTACATTTTGGAATCCCGCAAACCATTGTCCTAGATCAAGATAGTTGATTTCTCAACACATTCTAGTCGAGCCTCTGGCCACTGTTGGACACCAAGCTCACCAAATCCATGGCCTTCGACCCCTAGACAGATGGCCCAACCGAGGTTGTAAATCGAATGATTGTGCATATCCTTCGCCTGTATAATTTAAAGAACCCTAGCACATCGGATGAGAGCGTTCCCTATGTCAAACATAGCTACAAGTGAGCCTTGCATAGCTCAACCAGCCATAGCCCCTTTCAAATAAGGTTGGGATTCCAACCATTGGGTGCCATAGATGTTGCACTTCCCCTTGCGGTCACATTGACTGACTCATCTCCTGCTCCAACTGAAGTTGACAAAGCCACCCAGTTCATTGAGTGGATCTAGCACATCCACCAATAGGTTCAAGATATCCTACAAAATTCCAGTGATAAGTTGAAACAATGCCATGATCAACATCGGGTGCCCCATAAGCTTCAGGTGGGTGACAAAGTTTGGTTGCACTTGCAGAAAGAACACCTTACACGACCCCATCGGAAGCTTCGCCCAATCCATTATGGATCGTACACTAAAACCAAGGCCATGGGGGATAATGCCTTTGAGCTCAACATTCCTCCTTTCCTTTGCCTACAACTAGTGTTCAACGTGGATCTCAATTGCCCTTATTTCCCACCATTATTGGACACCTCAAAAGTAGCGAAACAACTGACACCAACAGAGATCAACCCCGATTGCATACAATAGGCATCCAATGATCAGATTGTGGATAGACATATCAAGGGCACTTGACAATAAATGATCCATCTTTATTGAGTTGTCAAAGCAGGGAAACTCCTACACCAAGGCAAGTGGCTCGCCCGGGGCCAAATTCAGCAGAAATTTCCTCATCTAATGGGAGACCTCAACGCAATGGAGAAATTTTCTTCCTAAGGATGGAGGATTTATCCAGATGAATATCAGTGGCCACCCAACTTTTCCAACTGGCTCAAAAAAGTTTTCTAACATTTTTAGCCTAAATGAAGTTTTTTTGGTATCGAGCTCCTTAATGATGTTTTAAAGAATGATTGAGCCCCCAAAATGAATCTCCTTGATGATACCTTTCCAACGGACTATCACACACCTAAAACAGATATTGTATGCAAAAGTTACGACCCCGGGAAGTTGATGTACAGGGCCCACATGACTTTTGGTGCTTCATCTCCTAGGGTTATGTTTTTGGATGTATAGGGTTTTTGGCATTATTTCTTATTGTAAAAATTCCTTAAGAGCCTCATTCTAACCTTCTTCTTGCGAATGCGCACTACCATCACATCTCTTCTCAGAGATAAGATGTCACCATTCCAACAAGCTTGTTTCTGCTGCATTTTACAATTTCAGCTTATTTCGTTATTGAATAGAAAACCAATTTTACTGTATCTCCATTATTTTGTGTTAAGCACCTATTAATAATATGTATGGAATTAATTTTTGAATAGATCTAAAGTCTGTCACACACTTACGGATATCTGTAACTAAATGCTACAGGCACGAGAGCCGGTGAATTCAAATACTATCATGGAACCCAAAAATAGATTTACACATATCTGGTAAATTCACAAACTTTGTTAACAAAGAAGTATACGTCATCCCATAAATTGTAATAACCTAATAGAAATGAAATACACAAAAACATTTTAAGTGAATTGGACTTTCAATCATACCCTTGCAAACCCAAAAGTTGAAAGTAAGGAAGAAAACATACAGTTCGGAATATTACAGTGAGTAAGCTACAACATCACAGTATTCAAAAAACCTCGAAATAAGGAAAAATGTTGGGGAAGACTCTTATGGCGTTATATATGTGTACAACACGAAATTTCTATTCGATTTTACAAAGTATAAATCTCATAAATTTTAAAATTTATTTTTCATACAATGCATACTTGTATTTTGGGCTACGCAAACATTTGAAGATGAATATACAATTTAAGAGGACCGCCATGACAAAAATAAATTGCAAGTTAGGATGGAATCAGGATGGGAGAAACCAACAATATTTATATTACTACCAATAAAGGAAGTTTCGTAGAGTAAACTTCAAGGGAGTTATTACACTATGTAACCAGATCAGAAACCAAGAATGTGACTTCAGAATTCTCCTATTTCCAGCCCTTACAGGTAATCAAACGAGACTACCAAACTTTTTTAAACATAGAATGAAACTGTGTCCTTCACTTCTTGAAGTCCTGTAGGGTTACAAAGAGAACTCGAATACCTTTTGTGCCAGAATCTGGAACGAATCACCCGAAATGTTTGTGCAGACAAAAACCTAAAAATATTTAATATTCAAATATTAGTATTAGTATGAAGGAAAATAGACGGAAAAATTAGACAAACGTAGTTGTTAAATATATTGTACCCTCAACAGTATGATCGTACACTGCCAGCTGTACTGGACAGTTGTACTTTCTATTTTTGTCTTGCTTGAGCATATATAGCTCAACCATCTTACATTGTAATTATCTCTTCAGTTCTGTTATCTTACATTGTAATTATCTCTTCATTTCTGTTCTGTACTTCTTTATACATTTGAATATACTATTCTTCTCTCTCCGCTTTTCCGTCTCCTTCAATAATTTATCATGGTATCGAAAGCTTCAAAAGTCTCTTCTTCATTACGCAATGGAGAGCAACTCGATCCTCACACAAAGGTAAAGCCTCACGCATCTTAAGAGCACGCATCACTGCACTTTTCACAAGGTTTAAAGTCAGTCATAATACTCTTTAAAGAGACGCCGGAAGCGGAGGAAGCAGAATGCAGAAGAAGAAACCTACACAATTTTCTCAAAGAACCATCATTGACGCTAAGAGATGTAGAACGAAAGAAGTTTAAAGTACTTGAAGATTTCGCTTCAATTCAATAAAGACCAGCGTATACGAATCATTTAAAGATTTTGAAAATAGCTCAAATCTGACAAAGATTGTAGTAGATCATGAAGAAACCGTAAAATTTTCAAATCTTTGAAAGATTCACAAATCTTTCTTCCGCAGAAGAAAATACTTGAAAACGAAGTAAAGAACGCATCTCAGGCGCAAAAAAAAACCATTACGTCCATAAGAGTCATCCTGCGAACAGATCCAGAGCAGAAAACCAATTCAGAAGGGACGAAGAGAGCGCGGAAAAAGGAAAAAGAATTTCAGCCATCAGATTCAATTCAGCCAAAGCCCTAATACCGCTAGATCAGAAGAAGTTGCACCCATCATCGCGGTTTCATAGATGTTTTTTTTTTTTCACTTGAGAAATTCATTATCTTGACCGTTCATCAAGAGACACGTAGTGAGATCCTATTCCATCGCAAAAACGGGAATCAGGAGTTGGAGGAGAAAAAGAATCCTCTCTCCAAACTCGACACGTAAACGCTAAATCCCGAATACCCACAACAACTACTCGGTATACGCAAGCGATATCAACGCGATCGCATATCGGCATTTCGAGTTCGGGATTTGCCGCCAAAGAAATTATTATCGCATCCTACAAATCACATACCGATAACCCGACGATCTCGCCGCTCATCTCCTCGCCGACACGCATGCCATCGGCACTGCTTCCAAGATGATTCGGGTTTCAAGTTGTCAAAGAAATTTGACGAATCACAAATTCCATAATGCTAAAACCCGAGTAAGATTCACCGGCCCATTTGCACGGACACGGCGCATATCGAGTATTACCATCGGGTATCCGGCGCTTTCCATAATTGACGTATACACGAAAATACCGTAGTACCGCATAGTCGCCGATATCTCGAGGGAGTAGCATCGATCGGCCCACCCCTCTGACGATAAATCCATGACTCGAAAAGTCCCGGCGAGGAAAAGCCATCGGCAAATCGATTCGGGAAATCGCTATCCTTGAGAACAAGTGATCGGTTTTCTCTAGCAACCGACGCAAATTCAGCCGCCCATCTATTCAGACGCTGCGCGTAGAACGAAGCTTCCCGAAAGCGTCCATGCTGCTCCACGGCTTTCGGATTCGCATGATCCTGAGACAAGAGGTTCGGGACATCCATTCGTGAAATCGCGAGGAGAGATAACGACCGTCCGTTTGCTGGGACGTGGCAGCAATCAACGAAATTGCGAAAAGTCCCGAAAGGAAGCACGTCATCGGAATATCGACGATCGTGAAATCGAGGAGGTAAAGAACCTCGACATCAAAAATCGTGAAACTCGATTTGCGATAATATCCCCGATATGATCTGGACCGTCCGATCATCAACAAATCTAGACCGTTGAAAAGTCCAAAGGCAAATTTTCACGTTTCGGCATTTTGAAAGCGGAAAAGAACCGGAAAATCTCGTAACGCCTTAACATTCACGCGCGTGGTCACACGTGAAGGAGACCAAAGGCCAAAATTCAAGCCCAATAAGATCTTATAGGCCATCGGCAAATCGGCGCTTCTGAGATCGGAGGTAAATAATAATTTTTCCCTCTATTTTTACTGAATTTTTTTTAAATGAAGTCGACTAGCAATCTCGCCTTAACTCAGTCCACTCTTGGAAAGAACTATGAATTTGGTCTTCTTCGAATGAGGTCGTTATTGCAAGCACAAGAGTGTTGGGAACCGGTGGGTCTTGGTTATGTGGAACCAGATCCAGCCTCCCTCACCGCCATGACAAATGCTCAGAGAATTGCTCGCCGGCAACCTTGAGAACCAAGGAAACAAAGCAAAATTCTGGATAAAGAACTCTGTGGATGATTCGATGCCTGAAATCACAGGTGCTGGTACTTCCAAAAAGGCCTGGGACATCCCCAAAACATCCTACCAAGGAAATAACAGTGTCAAAATAGTCAAAATGCAGACCTTGTGGACACACCCGACTCTCGATGTCGAAACCGAACTGCCGACGCTCATGACCGTAGTCATGGGAATCAGGAATCGATCCACACTCTGCTATGAAACCTCACCGATCAACTAATTGTTGAGAAAATTCTCAGAGGTTTACCTAGGAAATTTGAAATGGTTGTAATGTACCATCCTGAATCCAAGGATTTGTCAAGTTTTTCTACGAGAAACTAGAATTGTTCAAGGACACATGAGACGAATTACACCTACGACGAAATAATCCCAAATGCATTTCAATCTCAATTCTCATTCAAGAGAGGGAAAGGCAGAGGAAGAAATAGAGGAAAAGAGGGAGAACACTCTGAGTAACTCCCTAACAGTTGGGAGGAACGTTTAGACAACAATATCCCACTCAAAACTTCCAAGGTCACGTAAATCAACAACACAATCAACATCAAAATTTCCAGCCTCAAAGAGGCGAGGGAGAAGGTCGAATGACAAAATCCAACATTCAATGTTTTTAATGCAAAGTATGGCATTACGAATCAATGCGAAGAAGCAAAGCAGCACTGCGACCACATGTGACAAATCACAATGGAAACAAACTCGCCAGGTATGTTTCTCTCATGCCAATAAGCCTAACAACAACTCAAAGATCTCTCGGTTATCGACAAGGTCAAAAGAATCGCTACGACAAAAATAAAGACTTACTTTCAAGCATTGATTCTTCAATTTCCTCTCGATATTACTTCCATAATGACTACGAGTCAAAGTTAAAGGAAGAAGAACTGTTCCTATTCTTACTAGGCAAAATATAAAGAAAGACATATCTAATGTCTATCATGTTCCGGACTTAAAACATAACTTGTTAATTGTAGGACAGCTCATTTAAAAAGGCTATAAGGTACTTTTGAGGGAGTATCCTGTAAAAACTATGATAGAAAACCCAACAGAAAAATAATTTCTGAAATCCATATGACACCAAATAGGATGTTTCCCACATCCAACTGATTCAACCTCTATGCACGTAATGAATCAATCATGAATGAAACAATGGTTTGGCATACTAGATTAATATCTACCCTTCGTAGTCTCACCACTTCAAAAAACTCCATGGTCAAAGGTCTACCTATTTTTAAAGATAAAATCCCTCTCCATGTGAGTCTTGCATACTTCAGAAACCACAAAAGAACAAGTTTTCTCCATACTTCCAATCAAGCCAAACAACATCTTGAACTTATTCACACCGAACAATGCAAACAGAAATAATAGGTGGTAAAGTTTTTACTCTCTAACGCTTATTGATGATTTCCAAAGGTGAAAACTGGATATTTTCTCGCACAAGTCTCAAACATTTTACTAGATTCAAAGACCCAATGAAATATAGTCGAGTGGTAAATTTCAAAGTACCTCGTGTCGATGGAGGAGGAGAATACAACTCCTCGAGAATTTGCAACTTTTTGCAAGTCTCAAGGCATCACCATGCAAGCAACAACAAGATATAATCCACGTAACAATGGAGTGGTCGGAAGAAAGAATCAGACCATCACGAATATGGCAAGAACACTTTAAAGAAAACATTTGTCAAATACTTTTTGGGTTGAAGCAGTGGCATGCTCAGTTTATATTTTGAACATATCACCAACCACTGGTCTTCAGATGAAATTTCCCCAAGAAGTTTGGAGTGGAACAAAGCTCAATGTAATAACGGGTGATACTGGAATGCATAGCATATGCACACATTCAATTGTTGAAGAAGTTTGATGACGTATGAAAATGTATTCTCAATTGCCATGTTGAGACCTCTAAAGCTTACAAAGTTTACAATCCCATCAACAAGAAATTAATTCTTAGCAGAGATGTACAATTTTTAGAAAACCAATTCTGGAATGATACAGAAAAACCGCCAGTGATTGCCGAATCCATCGCCAAGTTCAAAACACACGTAGCACCGTAATGCCACACAAACCCATTCTCCAAGAATGCAAACCAAGGACCACCGCATACCGCCAGATAGCTCATTCCTTAGTAGAGAATCATTCTCTGAACCACGTAATCGAGAACTCAAGTTTGAGCTTAAATCCATCAGTAGTTGGATGACTTTCAATAGCATAATCTTTTTTTCTTTAATGTCATGTCAACCACATCCTTTAAGGAAGCAACCAAGGAGTCACATTGGGTTCAAGCAATGAACCCAGAAATTGACTCCATTGAGAAGAACAAGACATGGGATCTCGCTGATTTTCCAAGACACAAAAGAGTATTGGTGTCAAGTGGGTACAAAACCAAACTAAATGAAAAGGGCATATTGAAAGTGCACGCGAATTGCCGCCCATATCTTCACAACAACCAGGTATTGATTATGGTGAAACTTTTGCCCAAGAAGTAAAGATGATGACCGTAAGGACTTTATTGGCCATAGAAGCACAACACAAATGGAAATTCTACCAGATGGATGTCAAGTCGCAAGATTCCTAGCCATTTTTAGAAGAAGAAGTTTATGCTGATCAACCACCCCGATTTGAAGTCCAAGAGCACCCAACCAAAGTGTATCGGTTGAAGAAAGATTTTAGGCTGGCTTAAAGTAAGCTCCAAGATCTTGGTACAACATAATTGACACCAATCTGATCAAAAGTGGCTTCAAATTAAGTCAAAATGAACCCAAACTTTATACCAAAACAGATCAAAATGGTAAAATACTAATTGTATGCGTCTTATATTTTGATGACATGATTTACACAGGAGATCTAGAGCTATCAGATTTCAAGCATGCCATGCAATCTGAATTTGAGATGACAGATCTGCATCATGAAATATTTTTAGGCATTGAGGTCTTCACCATCACCAAAGGAATTTTTGTCTGTCAAGAAAAGTATGCAAAGATACATTCTCAAAAGGTTTCGCATGGAGCATGCAATCCAAAACTCCCATACCATTAGGCACAAATTTAAGCAAGAAAGATGAAGGTCCCACAAAGGATTCCACTTTATACAAAGCTAGCCCGCGCCATGTATCTTACAACAACTAGGACAGACATCATGTATGCAGCCAATCTAGTTTCCAGATTCATGGAATCACCCAAGGATTCACACCGGAAAATGGCAAAACGAATTTTGAGATACAGCGTGACTACATTTTGCCACACCATATGATTGTAACGTCCTCTGTTAATGATAGTGACTTTGCGTAGCCCTGATGACAGAAAAGAACATCGATATGTTTTCAACTCCGGCACTAACCTCGATTTCATGGGCATCAAATAAGTAGCCAATTGTTTCAATATTTTCCGCAGAGGCAGAGTATGTAGTTGCTACCTAAGCTTCTTGTCAAGATGTATGGATCAAAAGATTATTGAAAGACATGTCAAACAGAGAAGGATCCAACTCCCATCTTCTGTGACAACACATCAGGAATTGCATTATCCAAGAACCATGTGTTCCACAAGAAAGCGTTCAGTTTGTACCTTGTACCATTTCATACGCGTTAGTCACAATGCGATGTTGTAACTCACCTGCATTCACATCACCATCGATATTTTCAATTAAGCCACTAGGGAAAGTCGGCTTTTGGACTTCCGTGACAAAGACTTAGGCATAGTCAAGGTTATCGATTGTAATCGTTGGAGTCTAAGAGGAAGTAACATATTGTACCAATAAGAGGATCGTGACACCGCCACCGTATCGATGTAACAGATTTTCTATTTTCGTCTTGCTTGCATATATAGCTCAACCATCTTTACTGTAATTATCTCTACTATGTTTTGTACCTCTTATACATTTGAATATACTATTCTTTCTCCGCTTTTCTCTCGTCTCACAATTTATCAAGAGTAACCGAAAATTTAGAGTATAGTAGTCAACTAAGGAGCCATAGATGCATCGCCCTTTCAAACGCCCGCATCATGTAATATGGTCCATCCATAACCCTCGATGGGTACCCCATGTAAATAGGCAAATCTATCATTAGTGATACTTTATCTACGAATTATTTAAAGTTAGGCAGCCAATTGGTAACCAAATAAGTAAACGATTTAATGAAATGTTAATTGACAATACTAGTGTTCTTAATGTCTAAATGATGCAAATATATATTACAAACCTTTCACACAGAAAAGAGACTACCTAATTGTTGAGTTTAAAACCCCTCAGAACCAAATTACCGATGGTAGTATTTTTATAAATTAAATACCATTACAGAGATACCTTTCATCAATTCAATGATGTATAATCTAATGACATCCTTACAGTAGATACCTTTCTACCGAATTCAATGATGTAGTAATGTTAATGACAATAACATCTCAGGAAAGAAAAGGACCCTATATGTCTAGGGTTTCTAATAACCGCTCAACGTTAACACCTCATATACCAGTGAGACTAGACAAGAATGTTAAATGAAAGAAAGAAAAGTTGTATTCTCTCACGCTCAATGAGGACTCCGTTAAATATATTGTACCCTCAATAGTTTGACTGTACACTGCCAGTTGTACCGGACAATTGTACTTTCTATTTTGTCTCTGTTTGAGCATATATAGCTCAACCATCTTACATTGTAAATGATCTTCGCTTCTGTTCTGTACTCTTTATACATTTGAATATACTATCTTTCTCTTTCTGCATTTCTCTGTCCTTCAAAATTATCATGGTATCAGAGCACAGCATTCAAGCCTCTTCACACAGCCGGAGAGAAAACTCGATCCTCAATAAGAGCCCCAGTTCTGATCTTAAGAGCAACGCTGGCCACGAATTTTCATACAAGGTTTGAAAGCCGTCAATACTCTTTAAAGATTGTCGAAAGAAGCTTGCGGAGGAAGCAGCGATAGCAGGAGAAGAAACTTTAAAGAAACTTGCACAATTTTTTTCAAAGAACCTTCAAAGATTGACGCAAAAGAGTTACAGAACGAAGTTTGCTTGAAGAACTTGAAGAAAATGCTCAAAATTGTTAAAGATTCACGAGAAAGGCAGAATCGTTTAAAGATTTCAAGAAATCTTCAAATCACAAAGATTGTAGCAGATAACGAAGAATTCGTGGAACTTCTTTCAAATTTTAAAGATTCACCTAAATCTTTCTTCCACACCGGGAATCTCGCCACCACAAAGATCGTCAAACACTCAAGGAACAACCAAAGAGGTTATAAGATTCGCCCCGCACGTAATTGGTATGGAACCAGTTCTAAGGGAATAAGAAAGGGTAACGCGAAGAATTTAGCCGCCGATCTGGAACACGTAAAGCCCTATCAAACAGATCGGTGAAAGCCGCGTACCCATTAGTCGCAGGAGTTTATCGTGATGTTCTTTTCATTACGCTTAAATCCCGACATCACCTTCGACCCCATCAAGAGACACGAGGGCGAAGATCCTATCCCATCGCGACAATCTGGGAATCGAGTTGAGGAGGAATACCTTCTCCAAAAACTCCAATATCGCGAAATCGCGGAAATCCCAAACGAATACCACGAATTCCAGACAGATTAGCCCATCGCGATATCTAAGATTCTGGTTTCCACGTTGACGAGGTTTGAGCATCAGAAGTCCCGACATTCGGCAGTGACGATCAGACCGTCTGATTCATCCGTCGCTATATGCAAATCCAGCGACACCAAAGTCCCGAAGAGCAGTTTCATCGATATTCAGATTCGAAAATCACAAAACCCGAACAAGTGATCAAGTTTCTTTCCGAAATCCCCATTTAAATCTAGTCATCCATCCTTTCGTGACGCGGTAGATCGAAATTTTCAAAATGGAATTCTGGCGGTGGGCAAAGTCTAATGTATTTCTTTTCAGATTCGCATTTCGTGGATCCCGAGACAAGAGGTCCCATCAGCACTAAAATGGTGGTAGACCAAATCATTCCACGTAATGTTAATCAATGAAATCGGAAAGTCTCACAGCGCCATCGGTAAACCGGAGTTCGGGAAATCAAAGGGACAAAAGAACTTGACATCAGAATCACAACTCGACTACAATCCCATAAGATCGGGGACTGGTCCGATCCTCGCCAGACCGATTCGGTTGAAAGTCCAAAGGACATTTTTTCGCCTCGCATTTTGCACTAATAAAGACACAGAAAACTCAGAGCACCTTAGCATTAAAGCACGCGGGTCACATTGAAAGGAGATCAAGGGCCATCTAAAGCCCGATAAGTTCCCATCGGTCATCGGCGAATCGACAATCTCTTTGATTGGAGGTAAATACGAATTTTTTTCCCTCTATTCTTTAAGCATTTTTTTTAAATGGAAGCGTTGCATCAACATCTCGGCCCGACTTAGGGTCCGATTCTTCTTGGTAATAATTATGAATTTTGGTCTCTTCAAATGAGGCCTCAAAGCACACTAATAAATGGGAACTGATCTTACATGTGGAACCGCATCCAAAATTACCACTACCATGAAATGCGCAGAGAATTGCTCAAACAACTCTCAGGACCAAGGAAAACAGCAAAATCTCCGGATAACTCCTGGATGATTTGATATCCAGTAAAAATCACAAGCTCGGTACTTCCAAACAGTCTGGGACATCCTCAAATGTCTTACCAAGGAAATGATGTGGTAAAACTGTTAAACCGCAGTCTCAGGATGTTCCAGACTCTCAGATGACAGTTCAACGACCTCTACACCCGAATGAACGGTGAATCTATTCCAATTGGTGAAACGATCACTGATCAATGAATTGTTGAGGAAATTCTCAGAAGTCTACCCAGAAATTTGAAATGGTTGTAAATGCTCGCATCCTAGAATCCAAGGATTTGTCAAAGCTTCAACAGATGAACTAATTGTTCTCTCCGGTGACACATGAGACAGGACTGCATCTCACAGATGAGTCATCTCAAATGCCTTCCAATCTCAATTCTCATCTCTAAGAGGGAAAGGTAAAGAGGAATAAGTAGAGGAAGAGGGAAAAAACCAGGGTAACCCTCATAACAATGAAGGAAATAGACAACAATATCCCACCTAAAACTCCATAGTTCACAAATCAACAACAATTCACCATCAGAATTTCCACCAAAGAGGCAGAGGGAGAAGGTCAAACGACAAATCCAACATTCAATGTTTTATTGTAAAAGTATGGCATTACTTAATATGAATGCATGAAGAAGTAGGCAGATCAACTCTCAGGCAGTTCACATGTGTCAAATCACACGGAGAAAACTCAGAGGTATGTTTCTCTCATGCCACACAACCCAACAACAACCTAACGACTGGTTGTCGGACAATGTCGCGAAGAATCATACGACAAAATAAAGACTTACTTTCGCTACTGATCTCACTTCTGATATTACTCTTGGTAATGACTATTTAGTCAAAGTTCATGGAAAAGGAACCCGCTCCTATTCTTACCAGTAGAATGAAAAGAAAGACATATCTAATGTCTATCATGTTCCAGACGATGGCAAAACATAACTTGTTATGTAGGACAAAATTACATTGAAAAAGGTTATAAGGTACTTTTGAGGAATATCTTGCAAAAATCTATGATAGAAAACCCGCAGAAAATTACCAAACTATGACTCAATAGATGTTTCACCTCTAACCGCAAATCCGAAATAACCCTATGCATATAATGCAACAACCATGAATGAAACAATGTTTTAGCATACTAGATTTGGACATCTACCTTTTCGTGCCCAGTCTTCAAAAACCCATGGTCGTGCAATCACTTATTTTAAAGAGTAACCTCCGCGAGTCTGCATACTTGAAAACAACAGAGCCGCTTTCCATTACTCAATCAAGCCAAACAATTTGAACTTGTTCACACTAATCATGCACCAGTTTTATCAATAGGTGGTAAGTTTTACTTTCTAATATCATTGATGATTTCAGAAAATTTGATATATTTTCTCTATACTAAAGTCCAAACATTTACTAGATTCAGTGAATTCAAAGTTTGTTTCGAAAACAGGGTAAATTTCTCAAAGTACCTCGGTGTCAGATGGAGGAGGTGAATATAACCTGCAGAATTTGCGTAAACTCTAAGTCCAAGGCATCATCATGCAAGCAACAACAAGGTATACCCACAGCTTAATGGAGTGGCTGAAAAGAAAAATCGTAATCATCATGAATATGGCAAGAACACTTTAAAGAAAAACATTTGTCATATACTTTTTTGGCTGAAGCAGTAGCATGCTTATTTTATCTTTTGAACAGATCACCAACTACCGGTCTACAGATGAAAGTTCTCCAAGAATCTTGGAGTGGGACAAAGCTCAAATGTAGCTCATCTAAGGTTTGGATTTGCTAGCATATGCAATACCTAATTGTAATTAAGGAAGAAGTTTTGATGACGTATGAAAATTCATTTTCATCGGCTACAAGAAACTCTCTAAGCTTACAAAGTTTCATAATCCCATCACCAAGAAATTAATTCACCCTCACAGAGATGTACACTTTGGAAAAACCAATTTGGATGTTTCAGAAAACCACCAAGTGGATAGTCAAAATCCTTTGCCGCCAAGTTCTGAAAACACGTAAAATTCATAACAGCCAGTACCTCAACCCTTTCTCCAAGAATGCAAGTCCAAGGAAAACCAAATAATTCACAGGATATCTCAACTTCTAGCAAAGAATCACTCTCTGAACCACAAAATCAGAGAAATCAAAGTTTGAGAGAAATACATCAACAATTGGATGACTTTTCAAACAAAAGATAATTTTTGTTTAAATGCCCAACCTACATCTTTTTAAGGAAGCATCTAAGGAGCCACGTTGGGTTCAAGCAATGAACCGAGAAATTGACTCCATTGAGAAGAACAAGACATGGGATCTTGTTGATTTGCCAAGACACAAAAAAGAGTGCCAAGCCTAGTAAGCATGTTCAAACTAAAACAGTGCAAGGTATTGAAAGCACATACAGACGAGCCCTCTGCTGATTCACAACAACCAAAATATCATAAGGAACTTTTGTTCAAAGAGCAAAAGTTTAGACACTGTAAGGACTTTATTTTCCATAGCAGCACAACACAAATGTCAAGTTTATCAAATGTATGTCGTCAACATTTCTAAATGGATTCTTTAGAAGAAGAAGTTTATGTCAATCAACCACCCTGATTTGAAGTCCATCACCCGTGCCCAAAGTATACAGGTTGAAGAATATTTTTTATGGACTAAAGCAAGATCCAAGAGCTTGGTACAACAAAATTGACACCTACCTGATCAAAAATGGCTTCACCGTAAGTCAAAATGAACCTACACTTATACCAAAACAGATCAACACTTAAAAATACTAATTGTATGTTTGATGATGATACATTCACAATGCGGTTCAGAGCCAACAGATCACATGCCTTGCAATCTGAGTTTGAGATGACGATCTTGGCATCATGAAATATTTTTAGACATTGAGGTTCACCAATCACTAAAGTACTTTCAACTCGTCACAGTATAAAAAGATACATTCTTCAAAAAGGCTCTATGGAAGGGGATGCAACGAAGTGGAAACCCCCCATACCATTAGGCACAAAAATTAAGCAAGAAAGATGAAGGTCCCACGATTCTACTTCATATTAAAAGTTAGTCGGCAAATTGTTGTATCTTACAAAGAACTAGGGCTCCTGTTATCATGCATGGCCTAGTTTTATCATGGAATCACGCAATGATTCACACTCGAAAATGGCAAAACAAATTTTGAGATATGTAGCAGAAACACTACATTTTTGCTTATGGTACACTACATCTGATTGTGATCAACTCTCTGGTTACACAGAAAGTGACTTTGCAGTGTAGCTCCTGATGACAGAAAAGCACATCGATATGTTTTTCAACTCAAAAATAACCTCGATTTCATGGGCATCAAGAAGCAACCAATTGTATCAATATCTTCCTCTGAGGAAGAGTATGTAGCTCCTACCTCGGCTTCTTGTCAAGCAGTATGGCCGAGAAGATTATTGAAAGACATGTTCAAATAAGAAGGATCCAAACTCCTATCTTCAGGGATAACACATCGCAAGAATGTACATTCAAGAACCATGTGGTTCCACAAGAAAGTAAATATCGACACCGGTTTCATTTCATAATGCTGAAGTTAGTCAATGGTGATGGCCGTAAAATTTAAATTGTAGGGATTTCATACGCGAGTTAGTCAATAATGGTGACATTGCACTTCAATTTTGTGGTTCTAGAGATCAACTTGCTGATATTTTCACCAAGCCACTAGGAAAGTCAGTTTTTGACTTCCAGAGACATCACTTAGGCATAGTCAGTGCTGCTAACTGTAACTGTTGAGTCTAAGAGGGAGTGTTAAATATATTGTACCCTCAACAGTATGATCGTACACTGCGAGCTGTACTGGACAGTTGTACTTTCTATTCTTGTCTTTCTTGAGCATATATAGCTCAACCATCTTACATTGTAATGATCTCTTCACTTTTGTTCTGTACTTCTTTATACATTTGAATATACTATTCTTTTCTCTCTACTTTTCTCTGTCCTTCACAATTTGTCAGATCCAACATCAGACTTTAATTACGGATTGTAATGGGTAACGTTAATCATAAACTATGGAACCCTAGGAAGTGAAAACAAAGAAAACCTCATCCCTTGACAAACCATATGGGAAGGAACTCCTATTGGGTGTGTTTATTTCATAAAACAAAACTTATTGCATAATAAGACTACGCACAGTTCCACAACAAGATTACTATCCAACCTCTACTTACTCCAGTGGGAGACCTCAAGCGAGTAACGACATTCGAGTTATGAAAGACCTAGAAACTCTTTTACCCCAAGAAACATTACAGGTGTAAATCCCATAAGACGAAACAAGGGTCCAGGATGCCGAGACTACTCAAGAAATTGAAGGATAAATCCATAGTAGGCTTTACCTATCGAAAGAAGGAAAGGATCCAAGAAGGTTGCAGAGGGTAACAAAAATAATAGGTTCTAGAAAGAACAAGTAAGTTTAACTTGAGGATTCTGTTAATACTTAAAGAATTTCAAACCTCACTTCGTAACCAGAGCACAGAGCCAACAAAAACCTTACTAGGAAATGTGAATGGCACCGTCATTCCTCCGGGTAGCATTTATCCCCAAATTAGTGAAATTATTCAGTAAGAAAACAATATGCAGAGCCTTTTGTAAACTCCAAAATGATATAGTAGCCACATTAAAACCCTAAGAGAAAAACCTTACCTATGCGGTTAAATGTTGCAGTACAAAGGACGACCTATCCATGTGCCAAGGGCAGAGTTGGCAGCACTGGACTGGACAAAAGTCCAGGTAAGACTATTTAAACTCACATACTTAAGTTTTCCAGTAAACAGTGGATACCAAGCCTTAAATTCCCTCTGACAGTAGTCTATTCTTTCACCTCAAAACATTCGCAAGGTAAATGAGTTCCTTCTAGAGTTGACGAGTTGGGACCTCATATACCCCAACTGCCTTCCCACAGTTAGTTATTTTTTTTCGGGGAAAGGTTTTGTTGGTACAAAGTTTGGTTAAGCTAAAGTTGACCCAAGATCTCGCTACCAAAATTTTGTTAGGTAAAGAGATTGGCATATGACGAATTGGAGTTCTATATATAATCGGGGCCATGTTTTTAATGCTAAGTGCTTACCACTAAGGCATTTCATTCAACCGTATGGAATAACTCTGACCCCGTGCCCATGCTTATATATTACATAGTAAACCAATACTCTCTTTCGAATGGACCTTTCAAATATTTTTGTGCGTAACCCTAAAGGATCCCTTGTGTAGGGAGAGATACTAGGACTATAAGTCCTAAGCCTAGTTTTGTTGTATAGATAGTTATGTATATGTGGGGAATTGGGATAAAAAAAGGGAAATTACTAAAACCCTTGGAGATCTTATCGTATAAATATCTACATCCAATAAATTAGACAAGCATGTAAATGGCACCATGCGGTGAGACATAATTAAGTTACAACAAAGAAGATTATTGTAATAAACCCAAATTTCCACAAATTTTCCATAAAAATTGTTTTTGTATGGGGCATGTTCCTCCTAGTTCATTCTTATTTCTTTTTATTAAAAAAAAAGGGGTCCTTATTTCCCATTATTCCATTGATGGAATAACTTAAACTCCTATACTAATTTAACCTTCTATGGTTAGGAGGTTCACCAAGGTAAACCACTAAGGACTCAAGAATTTATTTGATGTCAACTTATTCCCATGTACATAGTGCCCACATAGAAAAAGACTTAGAAATTACAATCCAAAAATCTTTCTTTAATTAAGGGTTTTTCTATGTTTATACATCAGACTACTCTAATTTGCCACTTTGTAAATTTAACTCACCCGATATGCATATAAGACCAAGGTTCGAGCCTATCCCACAATGGTAACTAAGAGACTTTGTTTTGACTCCGAGCCTGTAGAGGTTGAGTAACAAATTATTTTAACGATCTTTGACTTAACTAGACAATACTCAAGTGAGCCTTCCCAAACAATAGGTTTGTGGTAAAAACAAAAATACATTTGGGGTGTACAAGTCTTTCACTTGTTCAAGACTTGAAGGGTAAACTTGATTCATCGATTCTTGATGTGAAACACTAGTTGACTGTCAAAAGGTAAATAAGGCTTCGTACCTATCATTTAATGGTAGTTCTATGTGTGAAACTTTCGAAACCCTCACCTGGCAATTTTGTTCATTCTGGTAATGTCAACTTGGTCCTCATCACATGTCTCCCTCATCCTTTGTACCTTCGACATTTGTTCGAGTAATTAAGGTTCTTACTAAGGCTTTCAACGTCCTACTGTTCCATTATCAAGCCCTTTTGAGAGATTCTTCGTGTTATCTTCCTTCCATTGAAACATGTCGATGGTTCGGAGAGACAATACCCGATGGAACGATATGACCATTGTCACTTTGATAAGATTCTACTATCCTAGGTTCTGGTTATTGAACATGGTTATGTTGTCCTTTACGCCTAAGCCAATCTACAACATTTCTTCACTGATGACTATAAGGGTCCTAGTTTGGTGTATGCACTATGGGCAGGGCCATTCTAGCGATGGTGGGAACGGTAACCATGAATAGACTGGCTAACTCCCATCGAACAGGTAACAAATTTTCTCTACTAATTAACTCAACCATTTATCTTCTTTAAGGTATTCTACAAGTCTCTTCTTCATCCCGACTTATAATAACCCTGACAATATATACGGGTAAACACATATAAAGCATTCTTGTCACTCATAGGGGTTACCCTTGTTCTCCCCTAAGTCCATGAATAATACCTTAGTAAGGCAGTGATAAGAAAAATGAGGTCATGTAGGGAAAAAGTAAAAAAACCCACACTATAGCCCGTGTGTTATACTTTGTTCGGCAATAAGGGGAGGAATTCTTCCGAGTTTTATAAGGATTCTCTATGTTTCGACAGTCCTCGCCATACTGGGTTTTTATTTTCAAGGAATTCTACCATCTGGTAGACCTCCCAATCCACTGGGTGGTTGATAAGTGTAGCTTCCCCTTCTAGATAGTATGTAATTACCCTCTAGTAAAATGTGTATCTTTAATTATTTGCAAGCGTATTCATGACAACCTTGATTAAGTCTGTAACTATAATGGTATGATGCTTTTTTTTTCTCTTTGTCTTCTTTTCTTTTATCATGTTACTACCGTTTTCCAATATGTGTGCAAAACCCATTTGCAACCTGGCTTTTGATAAAGAATTAAATATGTGTTCAATGTTGTATTAATATGTCTGAAGACTTACATGTCACGCGGTCTCTTGGTCAGTTTTTGACTTTGCAAGGTTATAGTGTTGTTTTTACTTCTTATCTATTTTCCTGAGAATGGTGTTTTATAAGAAGGTAACCAAATCTGATGATGGGGCCCTGTTTTTTTCCTACAAGGGTACCCATTAGGTCATTTAATCTCACTTCTCCCCTCCCCGGGTATCAATGACTCGGGTTATGGCTGGAAAAACTTCATTCCCATGTGAGATAATTTTCTTTCCTTCTTTTTCTTTTACATAAATACTTTCGTTATTTATAAGATCCTTTTCCCAACTAAGATTTGACACTAATAAAAGAAACATGTCTCGTCCTTTGCAAATTTAGAGGGTTACAATGTTGGCGCTAGACCATGCCTTTCACCAGAATGGTACTCAAGTTCCACTTTATTTCTCTTAAGAGAATACCCTAGCTTCTTGGGCATAGATACGATTCTGACTTGTAATGTAGGTTATTACAGTGAAGCTCATCAAATTTCAATGATGATTGTATCCCTATTGCTATAGCTTCACAGATTAAATAAACAGCAAGGGAAATCAAAAGTCTAGTTACTATGTAATAGAGGTTGAAAGTAGGGTTATACCTTTACTCCAAGAGTTTACCGTCGACCTAGAGGGAAAATCGATTGGTTTCTCCCTTCGAGAATACTGGATCGGACTATACATTTATTCTTAGGACTAAATAAAATCATGTGCTTATATATAACAAGATCATGTATTGTAACCTATGTTTATTTCCATTTCTTTGCCCCTTCAATTTTACTGTGGTGAGTTTGTCTATAACATAAAGAAAACATGGCTACATAATGTGTATTATTTGTTATCTTTAATTACTAGCATGCAGTTTGATTTTCTGAATTCCGTTTGAGGTTGCTTAAAATATTAGCTTCATTTCAGAGGATTGTGTCTGATAAAAATATTTTGGTTGTAATAACCCTTTATTAAAGAGATACAGTAATTCTATAACAGTTACACTGTACCTTTCATCTTTACTCCAATAACCATAATTTTGTGGCAAGTTCATCCCGACTTCAAGGAATAAGGCTATACATAGAAGAATGCATATAAATAGTACAGTGTTTTATATATATATATGTATATATATAAATAACTGCACACATAAAACTAGTTTATTGTTCCTACCATGGAACGACTATGTGCATAAAATATAGGTGTACATATATAGGCCTTTCTCTTTCAAAAGGAAAAAAACTCTTGAACATATTCATAGATGACATAATATACATGAAATAATTATTTTGATTCATGTACAATACATAATTGGTAGGGAGTCTTAGCACCAATTGGACAATGTTCTTTAGAAATTTCATGCTTAACCATGATGCAGATACAATTTCAATCGACACCTATAGTTAAACCTGTAAGGTCTATCCCACAGTTTAGCCCATTTGCAATAGATCCATTTTTCTGGTATAAGTTGATTTGTTCACCCAGATTTACACTACTTCATTCTATCAATCAATAATTCTATTAACAATGAACAGAGTAGGGGTAGATAGACATATCTGAATAAAGTTTTCTAAAATGAAAAATGGAACAACCACATTCCACCCAACCTTATAATAGGGCAGCCAAATCGCATGTTTTATTCACCCCCTAGCCTGACCATGAATCCATGAGGGCGAACTTGGAAAATTCCTCCTCAGCAATGTCCTTCAACTCTAGCAGATTCCTCTTGCATCACACTTACTTAGTAGTGTTCATAAAAACAAGGAAAGAAAATCAWTAGTCTCTTTTCCYATCATACTTGGCAGCGTCCTCCCTCCTCACATGTGTTATTTATCAATAAAATATTTTTTCCTAGGTCTTTTCCCTCCCTTGGGAATTTTCACAGCTCTCTAAATCCTTGATTTTTAGGACCTTTCAATGGTCAAATATCTTATTTTCCACTTGTAACAATCATCCCAGAGGTAGTTCCAACATGTTCCCCACTCATGGGGTCATGGTCAGTTGATTTTAACATGGCTATTCCATTTGTCCTTCTACAATCAATATAAAATATTTTGTTTTCATACAAGTGTCATAGTCAAATAGTTAGTTGGGTCAAATCATATCTCTGCCCAACAGTCATAATAATTAATTACAATTATCAAATTTGAAATTCAGAATTGCCATAAATGGCAAAAAAATTCCAAATATGAATTTACTAAAATCGGAATAATTTTCCAACAAATTTTAAATTTTAAAATTACTTTATTTTTGGGGATGTCACATCATCTCCCCCTTAAATAAAACATTGTCCTCGGTGTTTGTTCCCTTCTTGGAACAGGATTGGATGAGATTTTTGCAGATCTCCCTCCAACTCCCAAGTGGCCTCCTCAGGACTAAAGTGCTTCCATTGCATCTTTACCTGAGCGACAACTTTATTCCAAAGTGCTATATCTCTCTAGTCTAGAATATGCAGGGGTTCCACCTGGAACTCACCTTTGGGTTTCACCTACACCAAGTTCCAATCAATCATATGAGTAAGTTCATGAACATACTTTTTGAACAAAGAAACATGAAATACATTATGAATTCTTAGATTAGTTGGAAGTGCATGTTGGTATGCTATGGGTCCAATTCGAGTTAGTATCTCGAAGGGCCCACAAAACCTGGGTGCCATCTTGGCATAGTTTCCTAACTTCAATGAAATTTTTCAGGCTTTGACCTTCAAATAAACATGGTCTCCCACATAAAATTTCAAGTGTCTTTTTTTCTGATCTGCATAGCTCTTATGTTTGTCTTGTGCTTCTTTTAATTTATGTTGTACCTTCCTTACCATGTTCTCCATTTATTGGAGCATCTCTGGTCCAACCATGAACCTATCAACCGGGTTATCCTAGCTAATTGGAGTCATACACTTTCTATCATACAGTACTTCGAAAGGTCTTAACTTAGCTGAAGTTTGGTACCCATTGTTATATGCAAATTCTACCAAGTGCAGATAGTCTTCCCACTTGTTTGGTTTTGTTCTTCTGTACATGCAGAGCATATCATATATGATTTGGTTTGTCCTTTCGGTTTGTCCATCCGTTTGTGGATATAACTCATACTAAAATTCAAATTAGTGTCTATCCCTGCAAACATTTCCTTCCAAAAAGAGGATGTCAATTTTACATCTCTATATGAAATCATCATTTTAGGAATACCATGCAGTCTAAAAATTTCTTTCATGAATATTTCAGCAATGTTTATAGCTTTAAAAGTAGACTTTGCAGGAATAAAGTGTACAAACTTACTGAGTTTATCGATTACAACCTTGATATAATCATTATGTTTCTAATTTTTATTCAAACCTGTTATAAATTCCAGCGATATGGTCTCCCATTCCCATTCTAGTACTCGTAATGGTTGTAATAAGCCGACTGGATGCTGGTGTTCGACCTTAACCTGCTGACAATCTTGGCACCTAGCCAAGTAGTCTGCTATTTCTCCCTTCATACTAGGCCAGTAAAATAGTTTTCTAAGTGTTGTTATTGTTTTCTGGTAACCTTGATGGCCAGAATATAGTTTCTTATGCACTTCGTCCAAAACTATTAATTTTAACTCTATTGAATCTGTTATGTAAAGTCTGTTTTTAAATCGTAATAGTCCCTTCTTGTTAATACTTAGATCTAGTTTATCTGAGTTTGCGGTACTATTTTGTAATTATGCCATTATCTTAGTGTAATTTCCATCGTTAATACCTGTCATCCTTATTCTTTGTTCCAGATGACTTTCTGCCCTACTGATATTTATCTCAAATAACCCATGGACTCTTCTTCTTAAAGCGTCTGCTACATTATTTTCCTTACCCTTGATATGTCTGACCTCGAAGTCAAATTCGCTCAAGAAGGATAGCCATCTTTCTTGTCTTGCATTAAGATATGGTTGGCTAAACATATATTTCACCTAGCTATTATTCGTCAATAGTAGAAATTGTCTGCCCATTATGTAGGGTCGCCACATTTTTAAGGTGTGAATTACCGCTACCAATTCTAAGTCACGAGTGACATAATTTCATTCGTGTTCTTTTAATTTTCGAGACTCATAACAAATAACATGTCCTTCCTGAGTTAGGACACCACCTAGTCCTTCTTCACTTGCATCAACACATATGGTGAAGTATTTATCTAGGTCTTCTACCTTCAATATGGGTGTAGTTTTCAATAATTCCTTCAGTTTGTTAAAAATGTCTTTACACTTCTCTGACCAGTTAAACTTGGTCCCTTTCTTTTGTAATGACGTGATAAGGTAGGCTATCTTGGAAAACCTTTCTATAAATATGTGGTAATATCCAGTGATTCCCATGAATGACCAGATATCTACTACATCCTTAGGTACTAGCCATTCTATAATGACTTTTATCTTCTCTGGGTCTATGACAATGCCTTCTGCTGAAATTACATGTCCTAGATATTATATTTCTTTTTGATAAAAGTCACACTTGTCAAATTTTGTGTATAGTTTGTGTTTCCTCAACATTTGCAGAACTATCCTTAAGTGTTCATCATGTTCTTCCTCCATTTTTTAATAGACCAGAATATCATCGATAAATACTACCACAAACTTGTCTAAGTACTAACTGAAAATATTGTTCATCAGGCACATAAACGTGGTTGGTGCATTAATGAGTCCGAAAGGTATGACTATGAATTCGTAGTGTCCATATCTTGTCTGAAAAGCTATTTTGTTTATGTCCTCGTCTTTTATCCTAACTTGATGATAATCGGATCGTAAATCAACCGTTGAAAAGATGTTGGCCCGACCTACTTGATCGAACAGATCATTTATCCTTGGTAAGGGGTATTTGTTCTTAATAGTCATTTTGTTCAGTTGTCTATAATTGATACATAGTCTTAGAGTATCGTCTTTCTTTTTCACAAAGAGGGCTGGTGCCCCCCATGTTGAAACACTCGGTCTGATATACTTTATGTCCAACTATTCCTGTAATTGTATTTTTAATTCTATCAGTTCTGGTAGACTCATTCGGTAAGGTGCTTTTGAGATAGGGATGAAATAGGTAGTAGGTCTATGGAGAAGTCTATTTCCCTTCTAGGAGGTAATTCTGGTATCACATCCACAAACATGTATTTGAATTCACATAGGACAACAAAGTCTTCTAACTTTGGCTTATCTTCTTTTTCTAACAGATTCGTTACTGGGATGGCATAAACTTGACATCCCTTTCTCATACATTTCTTGTGTTGCATCATTGAAACTTGTCTTACTGATAAAGGTTTTGGTATACCTTGGGTTGTTCTAGAAGTGTCAACATCGTCTTCATAGCTAAGTATGTTTGTATAACAATCTAGTACTACTTTGTGTTGTTCCAACCAATCCATCCTGATAATCATATCGTAAGATCCTAGTGGTAGGATGTTCAAATTTGTTCTTATATTTTGACCATCTAAGATGAACTCAAAATCAGAAATAAAGTCAACTACTTTCTTTTTAGTACCTGTTGCTAGTTGTACAAGCCATGATTTTGCGTGCTTCAGTTTCTTAAGTTGATTTGACTCTACTATATCAGGAGTAATATATAACTTAACATAGTTGCACGGTCAATTAAAAAAGAAATTTAAGTGTTATTGATTTTACCTTTGATTTCTACCATCGAGGACTCGTGGTCAGCTTGTCGACCATCTATGGCTACATTTATCTGATGCAGGCTTCTTCCCACATCTCCCACCATCGAGGATTCCTATAAATTATGAACAATATTTATGTTTGATGAAATTAAACATGGACAATTCCTCTTTAGATGAGGTTCTCCACATTCCCATCACTTTAATGGCTCGCAGGAGCTGTCCCAAAAATTATTCATTCCCAGATTTATCGGTTTATCGTTGCCTTGCATCTTCGTATGATTGGAGAAAAAATCCTTTCTCGGAAAGATTTTTTCTACATTTCGATAAGGACCTGGATTCTATCCCTTCTTCTGTTGGTTCATTCGATCTTGTTTCTTTTCCTTCCAGGATTTGGGAAACTCTACCTGTTGTTTATACTAGTCATAGCACATTTTTGCTTTCCTGAATAATTCACTCAAGGATTTGGGGTTGTCCGACTCAATTATGTCCCTATAGGACTGTGGTAAACAACTTAAGAATCATTGGATTTTTACCTTATCTTCCCGGATGTACAGTATGAACCTTAGTAGTTCCAAAAACTTATTTGTAAGGTTGTCCATCATCATATTTCCAAGTCGTAACTCATAAAATTCTTTCGTCTTCCTTTCATAATAGCTTTCAAAAAGGTATTGTTTCTTGAAATCCTTCTTTGAGTTAGACCATTCCAACTGTTTCTCCTTTAGGCCCTTGGAAAATTTCAGGTCTTGCCACCAAATGCTAGCCTTCCCTTTCAGATTGTAGATGGCCATTCTGACCTTCATATTGCTGGAATAGTTGTATATCTTGAAGTATTTTTTTATGTCCAACAACCATGCCTCAGCTTATTTTCTTGTCCTAGATTCTCCAGCAAAGGTAGTTGGTTTAATCTTTTAAAATTCTCCTTCAAGGTGGTGTACCTGTTTTCTTTTTCTGTATGTTTTAGTTTTGTATTCAGTTGAAGGTGTTCCTTCAGACGAACTGTCTCTTTTTTCTTTTTTCGGCCCTGAGTTCTTGGAGGCCCTTTTGTTGATCTATTCATCATGGTTATCGTCTTTTTGGATTTTCTTGGTCACTATACTACGTAACAGGACTTCATTTATCTCTTGTTGTTCCTGCTGTGCTTTCTTCAATTTCTCATTATCTTCTTTGAAAACCTGCATCTCAACAATAACATTCCTCATTGTTTCCAGTACTTCCATAGGAGAGCTTATGTCACTATTTTGTCTTGGATCTCCATGAGGTCTTTGCTACAGATTTCCTTCCATCTCGATTTCTGCATCATCCTGAGATGCCACAAAACAAAAAGGGCTTTCTATCTGTAACCATAAGGTTTATTAGTTTTACATAAATCATAATATATACTAAGAAACTAGTGTGACCCTATTTAGGCCCAGTGTTGTAACTTTTTCTCTGATACCATATGTAATAAACCCAAATTTCCCCAAATTTTCCATAAAAAAAAAAAATTGTATGGGGCATGTTCCTCCGAGTTCATTCTTATTTTTTTTTATTTAAAAAAAGGGGTCCTTCTTTCCCATTACTTCATTGATGGACTAACTTAAAATACTATACCAATTTAACTTGCTATGGTTAGGAGGTTCACCAATGTAAACCACTAAGGACTCAACAATTTATTTGACGTCAACCTATTACCATGTACATAGTGCCCACATAGCAAAAGACTTGGAATTTACAATCCAAAAATATTTCTTTAATTAAGGGTTTTCCTATGTTTATACTTCAGAGTACTCTGATTTTCCACTTTGTAAATTTAACTCACCTGATATGCATATAAAACTAGGGTTCGAGACTATCCCACAACAGTAACTAAGAGACATCATTTTGACTATGAGCCTGTTCCTTAACAAAGGCTGAGTAACGAACTATTTTAACGATCTTTAGCTTAACTAGACAATACTCAAGTGAGCCTTCCCAAATGATAGGTTTGTGGTAAAAAAAAAAACACATTTGGGGTGTACATGTATTCCACTTGTTCAGGACTTGAAGGGTAAACTTGATTTGTCGATTCTTGATGTGAAATTCCAGTCGACTATCAAAAGGTAAACAAGGCTTCATACCTATCATTTAATGGTAGTTCTATGTGTGCAACTTTCGAAACCCTCACCTAGCAATTTCGTCCATTCTGGTAATGCCAACTTGGTCCTCGTCACATGTCTCCCTCGTCCTTCATACCTTCGGCATTTATTCAAGTAATTAAGGTTCTTACTAGGGTTTTCAATGACCTACTATTCCATTATCGAGCCCTTTCGAGATACTCTATGTGTTATTGTCCTTCCATTGAAACATGTCGATGGTTCAGAAAGACGTTACCCGGTGGAACGATATGACCAGTTGTCGCTCTGATAATCTTCTACTATCCTAGGTTATGGTTATTGAACACAATTATGTTATCCTTTACGCCTAAGATAATTTACTATATTTCTCCACTGATGACTATAAGTGTCCTCGTTTGGTGTATGCACTGTGGGTAGGGCCATTCTGGTGGTGGTGGGAATAGTAACCAAGAACAGACTAGCCGACTCCCATCGAAGAGGTAACAAAGTTTCTCTACTAATTAACTCAACTATTTATCTTCTTTAAGGTCTTCTGCAAGTCACTTCTTCATCCTGACTTATAATAACCCATCTCTTGCAATATATATATGGGTAAACACATATAAACCATTCTTGTTACTCGTAGGGGTTACCCTTGTTCTCCCCTAAGTCCATTACTGATACCTTAGTAAGGTGGTGATAAGAATAAGGAGGACCTATAGGGAAAAAGGAAGAAAACCCACACTATAGCCTATGTGTTATACTTTTTTTGACAACAAGGGGAGGAATTCTTCCAAGTTTTATAAGGATTCTCTATGTTTCAATGGTCTTGGCCATACTGGGTTTTTATTTTCAAGGAATTCTACCATCTGGTAGACCTCCCAATCTACTGGGTGTTTGATTACTGTCATTTCTGCTTTTAGAAAGTATGTAATTACCCTCTAGTAAAATGCATATCTTTAATTATTTGCAAGCTTATTCATGACAACCTTGATTAAGTCTGTAACTATAATGGTATGATGTTTTTCTTTTTTTTCTCTTTGTCTTCTTTTCTTTTATCCTATTAGTATCGTTTTCTAGTATGTGTGAAAAAACAATTCACGACGTAGATTTTGATAAAGAAATTAAATATATGTTCGCTATTGTATTAATCTTTCTAAAGACTTGCATGTCACGCGGTCTCTTGTTCAGTTTTTGACTTTGCAATGTTATAGTGTTGTTATTACTTCTTATCTGTTTTCCTGAGAATGGTGTTTTATAAGAAGGTAACCAAATCTGATGATGGGACCCTATTTTTTTGCTGCAAGGGTACCCATCAGGTCATTTAAGCTCACTTATCCCCTCCCCAAGTATCGATGACTTGGGTTATGGCTGGAAACACTTCATGCCCATGCAAGATAAGTTTCCTTCCTTTTTTATGTTTTACAGAAATACTTTCATTATCTGTAAGATCCTTTTCCCAACTAAGATTTGACACTAATAAAAGAAACACGTCTCGTCCTTTGCGGATTTATAGTGTTATGATGTTGGTGCTGGACCACGCCTTGCACCATAAAGGTACTCAGGTTCCACTTTATTTCTCTTGAGAGAATACCCTAGCTTCTTGGACATAGACACGATTCTAACTTGTAATGTAGATTACCACAGTGAAGGTCATCATATTTCAAAGATGATTGTATCGCTATTGCTATAGCTTCACAGATTAAATAAAGGGCAAGTGCACTCAAAAGTCCAGTTACTACATAATAGAGGTTAAAAGTAGGTTTATACGTTTACTCCAAGAGTTTAACGTCGACCTAAAGGGAAAACTGATTGGTTTCTCCCTTCCAGAATACTGGATCTGACTATAGATTTATTCTTAGGACTAAATAAAATCATGTGATTATATATAACAAGATCTTGTATTGTAACCTATGTTTATTTCCATTTTTTCCCCCTTCAATTTTACTGTGATGAGTTTGTCTGTAACGTAAAGAAAATATGGCTACAAAATGTATATTATTTGTTTTCTTTAATTACTAGCAGGTAGTTTGATTTTCTGAATTCTGTTTGAGGTTGCTTGAAATATCATCTTCGTTTCAGAGGATTGTGTATGATAAAAATATTCTGGTTGTAATAACCCTTTATTAAAGAGATACAATAATTATATAACCGTTACACTATACTTTTCATTTTTACTCCAGTAACCATAACTTCGTGGGAAGTTCATCCCGACTTCAAGGAATAAGGCTATACATAGAATCATGCATATAAATAATACAGTGTTATA
>SNQJ01S0059976.1:80767-91454 GCA_010110895.2 Picea sitchensis | reverse complement strand
AAATTCTACCAAGTGTAGATAGTCTTCCCACTTGTTCGGTTTTGTTCTTACGAACATGCGGAGAATATCATCTATGATTTGGTTTGTCCTTTCGGTTTTTCCATCCGTTTGTGGATGATAACTCATACTAAAATTCAAATTAGTGTTTATCCCTGCAAACAATTCCTTCCAAAAAGAGGATGTGAATTTTACATCTCTATCTGAAATCATCATTTTAGGAATACCATGGAGTCTAAAAATTTCTTTCATGAATATTTCAATAATGTTTATAGATTTAAAAGTAGACTTTGCAGGAATAAAGTGTACAAACTTACTGAGTTTATCAATTACAACCTTGATAGAATCATTATGTTTCTGAGTTTTAGGCAAACGTGTTATAAATTCCAGTGATATGGTCTCCCAATTCCATTCTAGTACTGGTAATGGCTGTAATAGGCCGACTGGATGTTGGTGCTCGGCCTTAACCTGCTGACAATATTGGCACCTAGCCAAGTAGTCTGCTATTTCTCCCTTAATACTAGGCCAGTAAAATAGTTTTATAAGTGTTGTTATTGTTTTCTGGTAACCTAGATGGCTAGAATATAGTTTCTTATGCACTTCGTCCAAAACTATTAATTTTAACTCTGCTGAATCTGGTATGTAAAGTCTTTTTTTAAATCGTAATAGTCTCGTCTTGTTAATACTTAGATCTAGTTTATCTAAGTTTGCGGTACTATTTTGTAATTCTGCCATTATCTTAGTGTAATTTCCATCGTTAATACATGTCATCCTTATTCTTTGTTCCATATGACTTTATGCCCTGCTGATATTTATCTCAAATAACCCATGAACTCTTCTACTTAAAGCGTCTGCTACATTATTTTCCTTACCCTTGATATGTCTGACCTCGAAGTCAAATTCGCTCAAGAAGGCTAGCCATCTTTCTTGTATTGCATTAAGATAGGGTTGGCTAAACAGATATTTCACCCAGCTATTATCTGTCAATAGTAGAAATTATCTGCCCATTATTTAGTGTCGCCACATTTTTAAGGCGTGAATTACCGCTGCCAATTCTAAGTCACGAGTGACATAATTTCATTCGTTTTCTTTTAATTTTCGGGACTCATAACAAATAATGTGTCCTTCCTGAGTTAGGACACCACCTAGTCCTTCTTTACTTGCATCAACACATATGGTGAAGTCTTTATCTAGGTCTTCTACCTTCAATATGGGTGTAGTTGTCAATAATTCCTTCAGTTTGTTAAAATTATCTTTACACTTCTCTGACCAGTTAAAATTGGTCCCTTTCTTTTGTAATGACGTGATAAGGTAGGCTATCTTGGAAAACCATTCTATAAATCTGCAGTAATATCCAGTGATTCCCATGAATGACCAGATATGTTCTACATCCTTAGGTATTGGCCATTCCATAATGGATTTTATCTTCTCTGATTCTACGACAATGCCTTCTGCTGAAATTACATGTCCTAGATATTATATTTCTTTTTGATAAAAGTCACACTTGTCAAATTTTGTGTACAGTTTGTGTTTCCTCAACATTTGTAGAACTATCCTTAAGTGTTCATCATGTTCTTCCTCCATTTTTTAATAGACCATAATATCATCGATAAATACTACCACAAACTTGTCTAAGTACTAACTGAAAATATTGTTCATCAGGCACATAAACGTGGTTGGTGCATTAGTGAGTCCGAAAGGTATGACTACGAATTCGTAGTGTCCATATCTTGTCTGAAAAGCTATTTTTCTTATGTCCTCATCTTTTATCCTAACTTGATGATAACCGGATCGTAAATCAACCTTTGAAAAGATCTTGGCCCCACCTACCTGATCGAACAGATCATTTATCCTTGGTAAGGGGTATTTGTTCTTACTAGTCATTTTGTTTAGTTGTCTATAATTGATACATAGTCTTAGAGTACCATATTTCTTTTTCACAAAGAGCACTGGTGCCCCCCATGTTGAAACACTCGGTCTGATATACTTTTTTTCCAACAATTCCTGTAATTGTATTTTTAATTCTGTCAGTTCTGGTAGACTCATTCGGTAAGGTGATTTTGAGATAGGGATGAACTAGGTAGTAGGTCTATGGAGAAGTCTATTTCCCTTCTAGGAGGTAATTCTGGTATCACATCCACAAACATGTATTTGAATTCACATAGGACAACAAAGTCTTCTAACTTTGGCTTATCTTATTTTTCTAACAGATTTGTTACGTGGATGGCATAAACTTGACATCCCTTTCTCATACATTTCTTGTGTTGCATCATTGAAACTTGTCTTACTCATACAGGTTTTGGTATACCTTGGGTTGTTCTAGCAGTGTCGACATCGTCTTCATAACTAAGTATGTTTGTATAAAAATCTAGTACAACTTTGTGTTGTTCCAACCAATCCATCCCGATAATCATATCGTAAGATCCTAGTGGTAGGATGTTCAGATTTGTTCTTATATTTTGACCATCTAAGATGAACTCAAAATCAGAAATAAAGTCAACTAATTTTTTTTTAGTACCTGTTGCTAGTTGTACAAGCCATGATTTTGCGTGCTTCAGTTTCTTAAGTTGATTTGACTCTACAATATCAGGAGTAATATATAACTTAACATAGTTGCACGGTCAATTAAAAAATAAATTTAAGTGCTATTGATTTTACCTTCGATTTCTACCATCGAGGACTGGTGGTCAGCTTGTCAACCATCTATGGTTGCATTTATCTGATGAAGGCTTCTTCCCACATCTCCCACCATCTAGGATTCCTATAAATTATGAACAATATTTATGTTTGATGAAATTAAACGTGGACAGTTCCTCCTTAGATGAGGTTCTCCACATTCCCATCACTTTAATTGCTTGCAGGAGCTGTCCCAAAAATTATTCATTCCCAGATTTATCAGTTTATCGTTGCCTTGCATCTTCGGATGATTGGAGAAAAAATCCTTTCTCGGAAAGATTTTTGCTACATTCCGATAAGGACCTGGATTCTATCCCTTCTTCTGTTGGTTCATTCGATCTTGTTTCTTTTCCTTCCAGGCTTTGGGAAACTCTACCTGTTATTTATACTGGTCATATCATATTCGTTCTTTCCTGAATAATTCACTCAAGGATTTGGGGTTTTCAAACTCAATTCTGTCCCTATAGGACTGTGGTAAACAACTTAAGAATCATTGGATTTTTACCTTATCTTCCCGGATGTATAGTACGAACTTTAGTAGTTCCAAAACCTTATTTGTAAGATTATCCATCATCATCTTTCCAAGTCATAACTCATAAAATTCTTTCATCTTCCTTTCTTAATATATTTCAAAAAGGTATTGTTTCTTGAAATCCTTCTTAGAGTCAGACCATTCCAACTGTTTCTCCTTTAGGCCCTTGGAAAATTTCAGGTCTTGCCACCAAATGCTAGAATTCCCTTTCAGATTGTAGATGGCCATTCTGACCTTCATATTGCTGGAATAGTTGTATATCTTGAAGTATTTTTTTATGTCCAACAACCATGCCTCAACTTCTTTTATTGTCCTAGATTCTCCATCAAAGGTAGTTGGTTTAATCTTTTAAAATTCTCCTTCAAGGTGGTGTACCTATTTTCTTTTTCTGTATGTTTTAGTTTTGTCTTCAGTTCAAGGTGTTCCTTCAGACAAACTGTCTCCTTCTTTTGTTTTCGGCCCTGAGTTCTTGGAGGCCCTTTTGTTGATCTCTTCATCATGGTTATCGTCTTTTGGGATTTTCTTGGTCACTATACTACGTAATAGGACTTCATTTATCTCTTGTTGTTCCTGCTGTTCTTTCTTCAATTTCTCATTGTCTTCTTTGAAAACCTGCATCTCAACAATAACATTCCTCATTGTTTCCAGTACTTCCATAAGAAAGATTCTGTCACTATTATGTCTTGAATCTCCATGAGGTCTTTGCTACAAATTTCCTTCCATCTCGATTTTTGCATCATCCTGAGCTGCCACAAAAAAGAAAGGACTTTCTATCTGTAACCATAAGGTTTATTAGTTTTACATAAATCAGAATATATACTAAGAAACTAGTGTGACCCTATTCAGGCCCAATGTTGTAACTTTTTCTCTGATACCATATGTAATAAACCCAAATTTCCCCAAATTTTCCATAAAAAAAAAAATTGTATGGAGCATGTTCCTCCCAGTTCATTCTTATTTTTTTTTATTTAAAAAAAGGGGTCCTTCTTTCCCATTACTTCATTGATGGAATAACTTAAAATACTATACCAATTTAACTTTCTATGGTAAGGAGGTTCACCAATGTAAACCAATAAGGACTCATCAATTTATTTGATGTCAACCTATTACCATGTACATAGTGCCCACATAGCAAACGACTTGGAAATTACAATCCAAAAATCTTTCTTTAATTAAGGGTTTTCCTATGTTTATACTTCAGAGTACTCTGATTTTCCACTTTGTAAATTTAACTCACCCGATATGCATATAAGACTAGGGTTCGAGCCTATCCCGCAGCAGTAACTAAGAGACATCATTTTGATTATGAGCCTGTTCCCTAACAGAGGTTGAGTAACAAACTATTTTAACGATCTTCAGCTTAACTAGACAATACTCAAGTGAGCCGTCCCAAATGATAGGTTTGTGGTAAAAAAAAAACACATTTGGGGTGTACATGTATTCCACTTGTTCGGGACTTGAAGGGTAAAACTGATTTGTCGATTCTTGATGTGAAATTCCAGTCGACTATCAGAAGGTAAATAAGGCTTCATACCTATCATTTAATGGTAGTTCTATGTGTGCAACTTTTGAAACCCTCACCTAGCAATTTCGTCCATTCTGGTAATGCCAACTTGGTCCTCATCACATGTCTCCCTCGTCCTTTATACCTTCGGCATTTATTCGAGTAATTAAGGTTCTTACTAGGGTTTTCGATGACCTACAATTCCATTATCGAGCCCTTTCGAGATACTCTGTGTGTTCTTGTCCTTCCATTGAAACATGTCGATGGTTCAGAAAGACGTTACCCGGTGGAACGATATGACCAGTTGTCACTCTGATAAGCTTCTACTATCCTAGGTTCTGGTTATTGAACACGATTATGTTATCCTTTATGCCTAAGCCAATTTACGATATTTCTCCACTGATGACTATAAGGGTCCTCGTTTGGTGTATGCACTGTGGGTAGGCCCATTCTGGTGGTGGTGGGAATAGTAACCAAGAACAGACTAGCCGACTCCCATCAAAGAGGTAATAAAGTTTCTCTACTAATTAACTCAACCATTTATCTTCCTTAAGGTCTTCTGCAAGTCGCTTCTTCGTCCTGACTTATAATAACCCAGCTCTAGAAATATATATGGGTAAACACATATAAATCATTCTTGTTACTCGTAGGGGTTACCCTTGTTCTCCCCTAACTCCATTACTGATACCTTAGTAAGGTGGTGATAAGAAAAAGGAGGACCTATAGGGAAAAAGGAAGAAAACCCACACTATAGCGTGTGTGTTATACTTTGTTTGACAACAAGGGGAGGAATTCTTTCGAGTTTTATAAGGATTCTCTATGTTTCAGTGGTCCTAGCCATACTGGGTTTTTATTTTCAAGGAATTCTACCATCTGGTAGACCTCCCAATCTACTGGGTGTTTGATTACTGTCATTTCCCCTTTTAGAAAGTATGTAATTACCCTCTAGTAAAATGCATATCTTTAATTATTTGCAAGCTTATTCATGACAACCTTGATTAAGTCTGTAACTATAATGGTATGGCGTTTTTCTTTCTTTTCTCTTTGTCTTCTTGTCTTTTATCTTGTTAGTACCGTTCTCTAGTATGTGTGCAAAACCAATTCACGACGTAGATTTTGATAAAGAAATTAAATATGTGTTCCCTATTGTATTAACCTTTCTAAAGACTTGCATGTCACACAGTCTCTTGTTCATTTTTTTACTTTGCAATGTTATAGTGTTGTTATTACTTCTTATCTGTTTTCCTGAGAATGGCGTTTTATAAGAAGGTAACCAAATCTGATGATGGGGACCTATTTTTTTGCTGCAAGGGTACCCATCAGGTCATTTAAGCTCACTTCTCCCCTCCCCGAGTATCAATGACTCAGGTTATGGATGGAAACACTTCATGCCCATGCAAGATAAGTTTATTTCCTTTTTTATGTTTTACAGAAATACTTTCATTATCTGTAATATCCTTTTCCCAACTAAGATTTGACACTAATAAAAGAAACACGTCTCGTCCTTTGTAGATTTATAGTGTTACAATGTTGGCGCTGTACCATTCCTTGCACCATAAAGGTACTCGGGTTCCACTTTATTTCTCTTGAGAGAATACCCTAGCTTCTTGGGCAGAGACACAATTCTGACTTGTAATGTAGATTACCACAGTGAAGTTCATTAGATTTCAAAGATGATTGTATCACTATTGCTATAGCTTCACAGATTAAATAAAGGGCAAGTGCACTCAAAAGTCCAGTTACTACATAATAGAGGTTAAAAGTAGGTTTATACGTTTACTCCAAGAGTTTACCGCCGACCTAGAGCGAAAACTGATTGGTTTCTCCCTTCCAGAATAATGGATCTGACTATAGATTTTTTCGTAGGACTAAATAAAATCATGTGATCATATATAACAAGATCTTGTATTGTAAACTATGTTTATTTCCATTTCTTTTCCCCTTCAATTTTACTGTGGTGAGTTTGTCTGTAACGTAAAGAAAATATGGCTACAGAATGTATATTATTTGTTTTCTTTAATTACTAGCAGGTAGTTTGATTTTCCGAATTCTATTTGAGGTTGCTTGAAATATCATCTTCGTTTCAGAGGATTGTGTATGATAAAAATATTCTGGTTGTAATAACCCTTTATTAAAGAGATACAGTAATTATATAACCGTTACACTATACTTTTCATTTTTACTCCAGTAACCATAACTTCGTGGGCAGTTCATCCCGACTTCAAGGAATAAGGCTATACATAGAATCATGCATATAAATATTAGTGTGTTATATATATATATATATGTATATATATAAATAAATGCACACATAAAACTAGCTTATTGTTCCTACTGTGAAACGAATATGTGCATAAAATATAGGTGTACATCTATAGGCCTCAATTTCTCTTTCAAAAGGAAACAACTCTTGAACATATTCATAGACGACATAATATACAGGAAATAATTATTCTGATTCATGTACAGTATATAATTGGTAGGGAGTCTTAGCACTGATTGGACATTGTTCTTTAAAAATTCCATGCTTAACCATGATGCAAATATAGTTTCGGTCGACACCTACAGTTAAGCTTGTAAGGTCTATCCCACAGTTCAACCCATTTGCAACAGATCCATTTTTCTGGTATAAGTTGATTTGTTCACCCATATTTACACTATTGCAGTCTATCAATCAATAATTATATTAACATTGAACAGAGTAGGGGTAGATATACATATTTGAATAATTTTTGTCGAAACGAAAAATCGAACAACTTCGTTCCACCCAACCTTAGAATAGGGAATCCAAATCGCTTGTCCTATTAACCCCCTATCCTAACCATGAATCCATGAGGGAGAACTTGGAAAACTCGTCCTCAACAATGTCCTTCAACTCCAGTAGATTCCTCTTGCCTCACACTTACTCAGTAGTGTTCATAACAACAAGGAAAGAAAATCAATAGTCTATTTTCCCATCATACATGGCAGCATCCTGCCTCCTCACACATGCTATTTATCAATAAAATCTTTTTGCCTAGGTCTTTTTCCCTCCCTTCTGAATTTTCATAGGTTTCTAAATCCCTGATTTTTAGGGGCTTCCAATGGTCAAATCTATGATTTTCCACTTGTAACAATCATCCCAGAGGTAGTTCCAACATGCTCCCCACTCATGGAGTCATGGTCAGCTGATTTTAACATGGTTGTTCCATTTGTCCTCCTGTAATCAATATAAAATATTATTTTTTCATACAAGTGTCATAGTCAAATAGTTAGTTGGGTCAAATCAGATATCTTCCCAACAGTCATTAATTAATTACAATTATCAAATTTTAAATTTGGAATTTCCATAAATGGCAAAAATTTTCCAAATTCGAATTTATTAAAAACGAAATAATTTTCCAACAAATTTTGAATTTCAAAAATACTTTATTTCTGTGGATGTCACAATTATAACTTTAATAAAGATTTTTCCTTAATCAACATACATGTAAGGATGAAATTGGAGATCAATGCCTCATAGGTTTTTTTTTTTTTATTGTAAATTTGAGGTACATTACACTAAAACATTATGAGAGAACACAACAAAGAAGTGGATAAAATGGGAAAATCCAGCCATTGGGAAAATGCCTGGAACCTTATAGGTGGAAGGAGTGGAAAATTCATCCCCCCTGTTTTAATGCATCATATGATGGTGTGTCAATATGGAAAATTCAGGGGAGGAGCTAGGAGGTGCCTCATCACTTCTTTAAATAGTTGGGATGGACATGTGGACAGGGGAGGGGCTTGTGATCCTCGAGTTGCTAGCCTAAGAAAAACCATAGGGATCGAGCAAGTGAAAACAAGCGTGGGGGAGGATCCTGGGGATTGTCGATCACACACATCGAGGTGGAGGAGACGTGTTGATAAAAGATATGGATGGGATCTAACGTTAAACCACGTGGAGTATGAGAACAAAATAACGAGAAGGTGTAAAGGAAGGGCAAGTCCCATTACTCAAGGAAAAGTGGTGGCTATTGGATTAAGAAGTCTCATCATGGAGTGGAAAGATCATATGGCCCATCCTTCAGCATTTGTGGGAGTTCAAGTCACTAAGGATCAAAATAATATAGACATGGTATGCAAAAACCTTATCACCTAGATTATTCACCAAATTGACGTTTGAAACACATCCAAGACTAGGATCATGGAGATCGATGGTATTGTTCACAGGGAAAATCTCATGAGCAAGTAGGTTGGCACGATCATACCATTAATTAAAATATGGTAGATAATGGCCCCATCCTCACTCCTTACAGAAAGATGTTTGGAAGCCTCGATAATTTTATCTATGCACCCTCGTTTGTTTGGTGTTGAGCATATCCCCCCCCCATATCTTTCCCTCTCCTAGCTTTTACTTATTTTTCTCACCTATATCTCATCCTATTTTCCTTTCCTGCTCTGATAAGACTCAACAAACCCGCTCTGAACCCTCCCTCCCACCGAATTTATTTGTCATGTGCTCCTTCTCTTACAACACCTCACTCTCCTTGTGGCCTCTGACCTTTCTTGGCCTTAGTATCCTCATGTTGAAGGTCAGTGGATGCAACCAGTTCGTAGCACTATCAAAGTACGCAGTAATTTAGAGTGGAAAAGGAGTCTTAGGAGACTCGGGGCATTCGGTCGAGGACCCAATTGAATATGAGTGCAGCGGATATAGCAGGATGAGAATCCAAATTGGAGCACTCTGCTCCACCAGGTATTTTGAGATCGAAACTTTCTCCCAACACAGACACATGATTGAGAGTCTCCAAGACGAGAGTTACACCGAGAGAAGTCAGTTAGAGGAATAGTGTAGAAAAATGGAGGCAATGTAGAGGAGACTAGGTCAGCTCGAAGGTGCACAACATCATCCAAGAAACCTGAGAGATCAATGGGAAAACTCCAAGAATGAACATTCAACATGAGTGAACCAAATTCCAGACCTAAATGAGCGACATCCAAAAAATTTCCTATAAATTCATCGAGTCAAATTAGAACAGGGTAGTTAAGCTATGTTGTTTTAATGTTTTGTCTTATGCTATGTATTAATGGTATCTGCTACCAAAGGTATTCGGTGACCTATAATCACAAAAGTTTTATTAGAAAAGGAGGATGCAATAGAAATTTCTATTGTTACTCTTATGCATCTTACATATTTCATAGAATCTACTCTAGATGACATCTCTCGAAGGTCTTTAATGACCAATTTTTTGTAATCCGGTGGATTATTCCACACCTTTAATATATATTTTCCCAGTTTCTGTAAATATATATATATATATATTATTAATATATTAATAATAATACTATTAATGTATCACTTTAATGTATTAATGTATTACTTTATTTTTTTACTTTACTACATTAAGATCCTCATGCTCCAATGTGGCTCACGTATCTTGATTTCGCACTATGACAGATGTTTCCAAATATTACAATGAGACAAACACAACCCATTCTTGCAATGTGATGTACACAACCAAATGTGGCAATGTGACAAACATAGACCAACATTACAATGAGACGAACATTTCCTAACATCGCAATGTGATGAGCATAGCCTACTATTGCAATGTGACAAACCTATTCCAATGCCATAATATGAAGAAAAAAAAATACTTTGTCGTAATTTGATGACCATAACCTTACAATATCATGTGACGAAGGAAAGTTGATCTAACAATGTGACGAAAAAAAACTAATGTCATAATGTGACAAACAAAACATGATCGACATTGCAATGCATTACTCATGTAGTAAACTATGGTTAAACATAATCAATATGACCCACAATAATCATATATGCATGGGAAATGAAGTTCAACCATGGTATGGTCGACCATAATAAACCCTAGTCAACCATGGCCATGGTCAACCATAGTCAACCATGGTAAAGGATAACCACTATCAATCATAGTCAACCTTTCCTTCCCAAAGTCAACCAAGGTCTACCAAAGTTACCCATAGTCATGGTTAAC